>RYFJ01002936.1:0-66609 GCA_003991445.1 Oryza meyeriana var. granulata | reverse complement strand
GGTCCCCCAGGGACAAGCTGCCGGAGGTCCAACTAATCCCACGCCACATGGGAGAATATTCCTTTCTTGGTGTACGTCCTAAGCTTCGTCTTTGATCTGATATTTCTCCTCCTCCAAAGGAAATTAGCTCTCGACCTCTATCTTTAGTGAAATGTTCTCCCCTCCTGATGGACCGAATGACTTTTGTTACCACTGTGCCTGGCAAGCAAGAACATTAGTATTTGCCAAAATGTCAGTTGAATTGGAGATAGTGTCCGGTCCTGCTTCAACACCACCTTTTGTTAAGTTCAACTGCTCAAGAATTTTACGGTCCAAATTTGTTGAAATGTTTGTGTGGGACGTACTTTTATGTTCTTACATAATTCTTGCAAACACTAATTACTTAGTACGTTTGATGTCCAGATCAATTCTACGGTACTGGCGTGCAGTGTAGTAAAAGCAAACACTTTTTCTCCGGGTTAAAACCAAACACCGATTATCTTTAAAAAAACGCCGGTATCTACAATAAACAAGCATTATTCCATGATATTGTTGAATATAATGAAGGATTGTCCTGTCCAATCAGAAACTACGTGTATGTTATTTGCATAATCTGTTAGTTAAAACAAGGATTTAGAATTAAAATACCATAGTTAAACTTATCATTACAACAACCTATTGTCGTTACGGTATACATGATTCCTACTTGGTTGGAAATACCATGCCTAATCAATTATACTGGTACGCCAAAACCCAACCAAAGCCAAATTACTCTGAAATCTGTCAAGGGAAAAAACATAATGGTCCTTTGAAATGATGAGAAAATGAAACCTTTTCAAGTATCCATTCCCATTACAGAATGTAGGACTCGACGATTTATGATTGAAGGAGGAACCAAATACGTGTTAGCAGCGAAGCTAAATTGCTTTTCACTTCTGAAAATTCATCCAGTCACTGAAGATCAGTTTTTTTTGGCCTTGCACGAGTAGCTGTGCTTGCTAATTTATCAGAAACTCGATTTGATCTTCTCCAAAACACATTTGCAGAACCAACCACTTCCACCATGTATCATGCAACAGATCAAGCTAAGAAATGTTTCATATCTCAAAACATGGCAAACTTTTTGTGCAACTGAAGTTATTTGGGAAGCTCTTTTTTGAGCTGTGGCTTCTGTCAAGATTTGGTTTTCCATATACATGACAATAGAAGTGAGAAGAACAAAAAGACACAACACAGGTTTCAGAAGAAAAACAACAATTTTCTTTTCCTACAAATGTTACATTTATGTGTCATCACCCTGTTTGCAAAATGTCTTATGGGGCTTATGCAAATTACATGCATCAATGTTGGCAAACCAACATTTTGTAAGGCAAGAGGTAATAAGATTTAATTCATATCTACTTATGCTAGTACAACATCAATACCATTATCTCACACCTTGCAAGGCTGTTGTGCAATTTGTTTCAAATCCTCCAAGTACTCCCTACGTGTTGATCTCTGTCAACCTGCATAAAGAAAAAAAGGGAAATGATGGCACCAAGGGGAAATTAGCAGCCAGGATTGGACTTATTGCCTGCTGAAATCATTATACATAAGACCACAAATCACTTTACCTACTAATTGTTCGATCCTTGGCAAATCCACTCATTGTCCACACACAAGTCCAGGATCATAGTTTTTTCTTGACCGTGAAGATCTAGGAGAAATTTTCCGTGCTTCAGCAACTGTCACTATATTCTCAAATAGTTCTATTGGTGCAGCCTCTGCAGTACATAATAGTCTTGCCTTATTCTCATACATAACCTGAAACGTCATCATTTTGTTGGTGGTTAGCGATGAGATTACTTATGCCATATTAAACAAACAGAGTTTCTGGTTGACATGAATTCTGTTCTTGTTTACACTTGAGAATAATTTCTAACTGCAATAAGAATTTGTATTCCTGTGACCTGTCCATCCTACATATAAGGCATATTTCATCTATCTACATAGAACAAGGATTAGAAAAAATGACTAGATTAAACCCAGGAGTTAGTATCTCTTAAGGGCTATATCAAATACATATCATGTATGAATAAAGAAACGCTGGATATTTATTAGGTATTGAGGAAAAATATGTCTGTTTTGTATGCTATATGAAACAAAACCATTTAGGAAACACTACTCAAAATATATGCCTTGCAATCTTGAACAGAGGCAATATATAATAAAATCTAACCAAGTCCAAGATTCATAAGAAAATTTAGAGTGTCAGCATAAGAAAGTGCATTAGTATTAAAGAGAAGCAAGCAAATGCCATCAGTCCTGTAAGCTATTAGTTCAAGGTGCTTATTGTCTAGTATTCAAAGTCAGAACATAAAAGTTTTGTCCAAACAGTGAGCCATGCAAACTAAACATGAATGTAATAGAATAAGGAAACAATGATCTTACATCAACCAAGTGACAAACCGATAAGCTGCAGTTCTGTTTTGAGATCCAAACTTAGAATCCATCAAGTCCAAGTGTGTGAAACTTTTCTGCATAGTAACAACCAGCAACAATTATGTTACAACAATAATAGAAGTTGTAAATCCGACCGAGGAAATGCATTGCACCAGTTATACTTACTAAACAATCCAAAATAATCGGCTGCACCTAAAGCCTATCGCAAAATCTTGAATGGGAAATATGCACACCCATTTGCTGCCCAGGGAACCTGCAACGAATTGAGCTCAGTAACAATACCAGATCTTTTACTGGAAAAAAACTAGCTCCTTAAAATTTCTAACTTATACAAGACCTGCAATTGCCGTCCCATAACAACTTCAACTGTCTGAGTCTGTGGTTTCCTCATGTCCCAATTAATGTTTGGAACTTCTGTTTAAGGAAGTGTACTGTATTGTTTCCCAACAAAAATAGAAACCTGTTCAGCCTTGTTTATGTGAGAATGATGTCAGGAAAGGGTTTAAAAGAAAAGCAAACACTAATATATTGAAAAGATAGACAACATACAGAACCCAATTGACGATAGTCTACTGCAGAACCAATTGGATGTGCAATGCACCTTTCCTGCAATGGTCCACAAATTTAATCCAGTAAAATAGCACATTAAAATTCCACTGACCATAAAAATGTAAAACAACTGGACAAACTCATACTTTCAGGGTCAATGAAAGTAGAAAAGGTCTCGCTGTAAAACCACCCTCATAAAGGCTGATCTGGAGCACGATTAGAAGTTGAAACGAGAATCTGCCATAAATCATCAGCAAGATAACTGATATGAAATGCCAACTGTTGCAAGCTCCTTAAGTGGAATAAGAAAGAGAAAAAAAAAAGTCACATACAATGCCTTTGCTGAATAAATGTCTGAATAGCCGTTTAATATCATAGCATCAGCAACATCAGTTACCTGCACAATGTCTGAATTTGTTAACAAATAGCAAACTGTTATCGGTTCAATACTCCAACAAAATACCCACATACCATAAACTCATCAAGACATAATATGATGGCCTCATCGGAAATCTCAGCTGCCACCACCTCAAGGGGATCTGAAACACCTTTATGCATCTGTATGTAGATGAACGCTCAATAATACATGCCTGAATATATAGCAATGAGGTTCACTGAGAAAGCAGTATGCATATTATATCCACATAAGACTGAAGACGACTAGTACATTTAACATGAAATCGTGGGAAAGTTGAATGCGCTCTTTCTCCAATTAGCTGGCCGTGCCGAAAAACATCAAGTAATGAAAATGTCAACAGACCAATTACCCACATGTCTTTTTTTGTCTTGCTTTTACCATGCAGAAAAATTGTTTTGATGCAAGCACTGTTACTTCCCAGTTGGTGAAAATAAAAAATATGTGGGCATCACAAAAGATAAAAAGGGAAGACATGACATGCATCTTTCCAGTACTTCCTTCAAGAGGGGGAACTAAAATTATTTTATTTATTAAAAAATCATGATCACTGTAGGCTCCAATCTAACAAATAGGGCTACTGAACATAGACTGGCCAAGATTAGTTATGCTTGCTCTACTTATTTCTTAACTACTGAAAAAGAAGATGTCAAAAAAAAAATTGAGACCTGTTTATGTTCACTCCATTTAGTGTCCCTTTATGTTGGAATCCCAGAATGGACAAAGCTCTTGACCCGGGTTGATTTAATGCATTTCTTCAAATCATGCTGGAATATAATAAAAAATTCTGAATATAATAAAAATTCTTATGTGTTATGTACTAAAGTCTAAGGCCCCTCTGGTTTCAATAGTGATCCATAAAGCTTCAGTTCAATTTCAAGCCAAATTTATTAGCATGACTCATGTTTAAGATGTTGAAGATACTGACAGGCTTTTAGCAGTTATTGTTGAGTTTAGTCCACATGAATTATTTTGACTTCATTAAAACCATAACTCGATTTTAGATATAAGCAAGGGAGCATTTTTATGTGAAAAATTATCAATTCCATATTGGGGGAAGCCACATCGATGTCCATTAATAATATTGCACTATCTTAGAGGTTAAAACAGTGTCCCTTCAGACTAAACAATGTCCAAATAAATACTCACAAGAAATACATACATAGAGGATTCTGTTTGACTATTTTAGAATTATTTAACAGTACATGAACCACTAAGGAAGCTGCTTAAATTCTGTAAAGTTACATGCCATCTGCATTTTGAAATTTTTCATTGACTCAGGGTTCTGTATGCCCCTTCTCCACAAAGGTAGATTACAAATGGATTACAGTAAACAAGAAAAAAGTAGAGAGGTAAAAAGGGTGAAGAAAGTAGGTCATTGAGGACTCAATATGAGTCATTGAAGAAAGTAGGTCATTGCCATGCAGATCCTATTCCAATATGAGTTATTCTGCAGAATTTTCATGTTATCAAAGAGCATTACACATACTTACACACTGATGAGTTTTTAATGAACAATCTGTGGACAAGTTTTAATTTGTCTGCACTATGAAGCATAACTTTATGTCAACTTAAGGATGCACCAATAAAGTCTACAGATTCTAGGTTGAGGTACTTACAACTGCTCATAGAACAAGTCCATAAGCATTGTCTTCCCAGTACCAACACCTCCAAACATATACAGTCCCTTCACGGGAGAATAGGTAGAAGGCTGGGTAATGAGGCGGGACCATAGCCATCTCCGCCTGCCAAAGAATAATGATAAGGTTTAGGACTTAGGAGCGTTCACTACCAGGTAAAACTATGTGAACTCTGTGTTTTTCTAAATGCAGTTACCTTCCAGATTTCTCAGATGACTGATATCTATCCAGCTGGCAAGCTTCTTCATTCTCAACCAGCTCCTCATAGAGCCTTTGTAATTGTTGAATAGTGTCAATCTGTATAAAAGGGGAAAATGGCAAGAAAAATCTACACCAAACATTAAAGGAAGCGTTCAGGACCAGTGCAACAACCTGAAAGTTATCACCATCCACAAGCTCCCTTGATGCGATTCTCCTTTCGTATTCACCATTGGCCACCTCTTGCAACATCTGACACAAATTGGGAAAGAAAATAGGTTGGATGGAATGCCTCTACCAGAAGACAAACAAGTTGAAGAATATACCTTTGATTGAATCAGCTGCCACAGTGGAAAATCTAGACCTCAGTAATTCCACACTTGGGCTCACATATCTGCAAATTTGTCCATTACGACTTATTGTGCTCATTGAACTGGATGCTTTACTACACAACATCAGAGCATCATTCTGCTGCCTGATCAATCTGTTCATTGATGAGTGTCTCTCTGCATGGAGCTGGGCAACTCGGCGGAGCTGGCGAAGCGACCGAACTACTGATCTCATCTTCCTTACTGTGTTTTACTTCCTAGGGAAAGCTCAACCAGCAATTTCTCAAACCTACAAACAAAGCAAAACCAGAACCAATTAAAAAAAACCATATGGAGGACATCTCCAATAACAGAACACTACTGACCATGTGATGAAACACACATCATTCATCATGTAGCATAAACAGGGAAACCTCAGAGTAAACAAATAAATTAAAAAAATGGGGGAGGGAGCATGTGCTTTGGAATCTGTAAGTATGAAAGGCTACTAAGAAAGTGATAGCACAAAAGAGTGGTTAAATAATGAAATGTCCACCACTACACATGAGCTACCCAGTACCCACCAATCAAGTTCAACTAATAAAAAAGGAAGTCCAAACTTTACTTGGGAGAACAGACAATTCAGATTGAACTGAACATAATCACATCACAAATAATTTCGATGGTGCAACAAAATTGACAGAAAGATGAAATATTTTGCCTTTAATTGCTAAATCAAAAGCGGGATATCAACAGATTTTAGGACAGCGAGCTGAAGGTTAGAAGCTCCAAGGTTATTGGAATACTGTTAGCCACGATTTTCCGATGAGGCGATGGCGGACAAGATAACCGGGCGAGCCTCAATATTGGAGCTTTAGCACGAAATCCCTAGTCGAAGCAAAACAATTTGAACCCGCATGCTCAGGTTTCAATAGCAAAAGAAGAACAAAAATCGAGGAATTCCATGGTCCAAAAATTTGGGAGCGGACGAGGAAACCAAGAAGAAACCAGGATTTTTCTTCCCAGTGAGAAAATCAGCGAATTCCAATTAAAGATCCAACCTAGAAACGCTCCTCTCCTCACCTGAGCCGGAACGCGGAAGAGAAGACGGCGCGGCCGCGCCTGCTGCTTGGCGGCGGAGGCGGACTGCCTGGATCCTGCCGCCACACGATTCCCTGCAAAGGAGGCGAGCCGGCGCCGCACTGCTGCAGCGTCGATGGGTAGCCGCGTCCACCTCCGGCTCCGGCGGTGACCACCCGAGAGGCACCAAGAAACAGAGAAAGCGTACAGAGTATTTCCTAATCCAATCCAATTGAAAAAAGAGGGATGAGAAGAATCGAACCGCACCGTTGGAGCTCGTGCAGCGAACCGAGACGGCTTAGGAATATACTCACCGGATTAAAGGATGAAAAAAACAGAGAGAGACCGAATCGAACTCCCCAAACGGCGGAGCCGAAACCGCGACTCCTCCCCCTCGACAGCGAAGCCGCCCACCCTGTCACCGCCGTTGCCGTGCCACAGGACCTACTACTATCCCTATTCGACGCTCGATGCCGCGAGGATGACGATGACGAGGAGAGGAGGATCCCGACCGGCCGGGGGAATCAGGAGCAGTTTGGGAACGGGAAACGCGCGCGCCGCCGGCCGCCGGGAGTACGTGCGTGCGCCGAGGAAACGGGAATGGGAACAGGAATGCGAGGAGGCGTGAGAGCTGGAATGAAATTGGGTTGATGGCGCTTAATTAATTATTACACGTTGGTCTCTCTCTTGATGGGATGACGATGATGCAAGTTGGTTCGGTAGGATCTTCTGTAGGAGATGAGGGAGCTATGTGGTCGTCTGTGCTGTGCTGCTTTCAGTATGGCGAACTGGCCCCGAAAATTGCACTGATTAAACCTTTTTCTAAACTTGTTTTGAAATTTCCTTTATATAGAAATACATCCAAACCTCAGACATCCTCAAAATTGCCCAACTTTAGTCTCCATAAAATATCCTCATCAAATTCTTTACCCCGGAATATATACGATATTCTGAATATTTCAGTTTTTCAGTTCCCAGGAAAATATGCTCCAATTCCCAACCGAAAGAATATTCTGATATTCTATTCTCCAAATATTCCTCGGTGCAATATCCTCCATTTTCCGAATCCCACAAAATATTCTCCATCTCGGATTCCCCGAAATATTCATATATTTTGGATATTTAACTATCCTCGAATCTCTATAATCCCGAATATTCCAATATTCTAGAAATCCCAAATGTTCTAATTTTCCAATCTACATGAAATACCCTCATTTTTCTGACTCCCAAATTTTCCGTACCTCCACCGGCTTGCCGTCGTCTGCTGCCGTCATCTGTCGTTGCTGTCGCGCCGCCGTCGATTGTTGGTCATCACTCTGCCTCGCCACGTCAGCGCTGGCGTCGCGCCGTGGCGCGAGCGTCTGTTTCCCCAGGACATGCTGACATGCAGGCCCCCGACAGCAGTCCCCCTCTCTATGGATGACGTGTGGCCCTCACTGGTGACCTCTTCTCTTTGACTGACGCATAAGGCCGGTCAACAGTCCCCAGAACTCTTTTCACCGTTGGATCCTCCCGACTCAATTTAGACCCTTCGATTTGCATAAAATCCCCTCGGATGAATCCCTACCATCGATCTTCCGAGATCTAATCCAAGCCATTGATTTGCTATAACTCTGGCTGCTGCTAAGTCAGCCCTAGCTGCCACCTCATCGCCACATGCTGCCACCTCACCCCAACCCACCATCCCTTCTACTTCTCCGGTCTATGAACCTAGTTCACGAGCCATGTCTATGACAGTGGACCCCACCTGTCAGCTCCCCTGAGAATAATTATTTCAATTTGAAGATCCAGGGAATATTTCCGAGAATATTCTATTTTCAATTTATGTTCGGATTTTCTCTGAATTCAATCTTCCGGAAGCCATATCTTTTCTGTCCAAACTCCGATTCGACTCATTCTTCTTCCTAAATTCATCTAAAATCATGATCTACATGTTTATATACTTTTTATGTACTATTTATTTAGAGTTTTGCCTTGTTTTACGTGTAGTCGCGTATTTCTGCCATTTCGGAGGATCGCGAGGTACAAGGAAGAGTTCGGAAGATATGCGAAAGACGTTTTCTTTTGCAATGTAAGTCACACGATAATCCCCTTAAGCATGTTGATCCCATTTTTGAAAATTATTTTGTTTCAACGTTATTGCATGAAATGTTTACGGGTACTTATTATTAATCCAATATTCTTTGATTATTATGGCCATGTTGTTATTGATACTTTTCCTTTGATACCTTGGGTAATAATATTGACTAGCTGGATGGCTAATTAATGAACTAGCTAAATTATTTAGGATTTGCTTAGCCATGCCTAGAAACTGTAGCGTCATTTTATGTGGGGAAACTATTCATTCACCCTAATTAATAAATGATTAATGGTTATTGTTTCACGATAGTTGGTCGTGGTTGGTTAATTACATGTGACAGCTAAAACTTGACTAGTGATGGGTTGTGAGCACCGGGATTGTGAATGTTGCCAGTGGTGCTCATAACATTTAAGGATTGGTTCGCGAGCTATCTTTGCGAAGTAATACCGTACTAACCACAAGCCAGAGTAGGCAATGGCTGGACTCGTAGTGTAGCGAGTTCAATAGGAGGCCCCAGGGCATGTTTGTGGCCGTGTCAATAAGACCACCATGGCTGTGCCAATAAGTCTATGTTTCAGGCGTTGAACTATCTCCCTGTTGGGTGCCTGATCAGTTCCTATCGGAGACTAGTGGTTCAGTGGGTGGCTTTTTTGTTGGGTGAGTTGCATGAAAGGTCTTGTCACGGTTTCCCCCTTAGCAGTACCATGGTGGTATTTTAGGGCATGGTGACATGTGTGGAATCGTGTCTTGTGGGTAAAGTGGTACACCTCTGGCTAGAGTAAACTGTTTGAATAGCCGTGCCCGTAGTTAATGGGCGGCCTAGGAATGTTTTTTGTGATTAGCCCCACACTACTCAATGATGATAATAATTGATGGAACTTAATAACTCCAAGGTTGGAGGGAATATGGTTTGGGCCTGAACTGCATTACAGTGCTGTTCGATGATTGGTTTAATTTTGATATTAATTAAACTACACTGTTTTCGATAATTTTAAATGCAAAAGTTTTAAATGTTGTTTTATGCAAATGAGTCATACTATGCCTTTCCTTTGGAATCCTGTTGCATTACTTGTATTTCCTTGTGAGGCTTATTGAGTATGGTGGGTGGTACCCAGTCTTGCTATATTACAATCATCAGAGTGAAGCTTTGCGAGGAGATATTTGGAGTTTGGCTTATACCCCGGTTGAGCTGCCTGTGACTGGGTGTTGCTGCTACGCCAGGATTTCCATTCCGCTGCAATTTTCTTCGGTGTGAGGACTAAGTGCCTCTTCTGTAAGTATTTATCGTTATTACGTTTTGTTTATGTTTATCAAATTGTTGATTTGTGTATCTCGGCTAATTCCTGGACGAGGGTTAAATGCACAAGTTAGCTTTGGAACTTCTAGTTAAATTCTGGGCGAGACACGAGCTCTTAAGCCGGTTGCACCAGAAGCCAGTGACGATGGTGGAGAAGCTCATGAACAAGTTTGAAAATATGCACGCTTCGAAGAAGAAACCATCAGGCGTCGGGTCACAAGGGGCTTGCCGCCGTTGCCGACCAGGCAAGCGCCTCCTGACGCGCCCGCTCCGCCGGCCCTGGTCACGGCGTTGGACGCGGCCAAGGAGTAGGACGCAATGACTGTGCAAATAGATGCACTGCATCAAGCGGGCCCCCCCACGGAGACCGCAGAGGCCAAGAAGCAGCGCGGCCGCGGTGGCCGCAGGAGCCGGCGGAACACAGGGAGGCGAGAGGTGAATGCCATAGACGCCGAGCCGCCTGTGGGCGAGGCGAGGCCGCGAAGGCGGCGGCCAAACCAGCGGCCGCACTCGAGGAGAGGCACGTGGCCTCGGTGAAGGCCCATATTGGTGTGCCCTGCATGGCCAAAACAACACACACGTCTCCAACAACTGCCGCACCATCGCGTCAAAAAGAGAAGACCGCCAAGCTCGCGGCCAGGGAGCCAGCGGCGAAGGCCAGCCGGTAGAACACAACGCATACTACCAGGTGCCCCACTAGTGGCATCACCAGGGCTACCCTAGGCGGTCGAGCACATTCCACGTGGCCACGCTTACCAGCCGCAGGCGTACTACGCAGCTCTGCAGGCTCCGCCCCACCCACTGCACCACGCTCCACCCCCCACTCAAGCATACCATGCGCTCGCACCCCCACCACCCCTCCCCGGCTATGCCCAACTGCACGTAGCCCCCGTCCAACATGTAAAGACGAAGAACCGGTGCAAGTCGTCCTCCCCATCACCGGGGGTAGCTCAGTGACCCATGACTCCAAGCGCTAACGTCGCGAGTACGCCTGGGACGTCCATCACGTTGCTACAACTGGCCGCCTACCGGCCCCGGCCTGGGCCGGAGTGCCCATCACGTTCATGCCAGAGGATGGGCGTGGTCGCTTGTTCCCCCACAATGACGCCATGGTAATCACAGCGCGTGTGGCGGAGACCGACGTGCACCGCATACTGGTCAACGAAGATAGCTCCGCGGGCATCCTCTTTGCGTCCGCCTTTGACCAAATGCAAATTACTCGCAGCAGGCCGACGAGGGCCAAGCGGCCCCTGAAGGGCTTCAACGGAGATCTGGTAGAGGCCCTAGGCCAGATCGAGCTCCCGGTCTGCTTCGGCCGAGGCGTCGGAGCTCGCACGAAGGCAATTATCTTTGACGTAGTCGACCTTCCCTACGCGTACAATGCAATAATGGGCAGGGGGACCCTCAACAAGTTCGGGGCCGTCATCCACCAAAACTACTTGTGCATGAAGATATCTGGCCCCTCCTGTGTCATTACGGTCCACGGAGACCAAGACGCGACGCGGCCGATTGACTATGGCCACTCGCCACGTTCCAATGCCAAAATGGTCCACAACGTGGGGGATCACGAGGCCGCCCAAACAAAGGCTTCAGGGGGAGCATGCCCCGCCCGGGCGGAGGCAGAGGGCGGCACACACGCCGTGGCCATGGACCCAGCACATCCGGAGCGCGTGTTCTAGATCGGTGACGGCCTCCCCCTAGAGGCGGAGGCCGCCATAATCAAGGTCCTCCGGGACAACATGGACATGGTCACATGGTCCCCTGTAGACTTGCCTAGGGTGGACCACTCCATCATCGAGCACAAGCTCCACGTCCACCCAGAGGCCAAGCTGGTGCGCCAGGGGCTCCGCCGAATGTCCGCTGAACAGGCACAGGCGGCTCGCGAGGAGGTGCGCAAATTGCTTGAGGCTAGAGTCATTCAGGAGGTACAACACTCCGAATGGCTCTGCAATCCTGTGTTGGTGAATGAGTCGAACGGCAAGTGGCAGATGTTCATCAACTTCACCACACTTAACAAGGCATGCCCCCGCGATTCGTTCCTCCTGCTGCATATCGACCAGCTCGTCGACTCCATAGCAGGCCGTGAGCTGTTAAGCTTCCTCGACGCATACTCCGGCTATCACCAAGTGTGGATGGCCCCCGAGGATGAGGACAAGACGAGCTTCGTCACTCTGGACGGAGTATACTGCTACGTCCGCATGCCCTTTGGCCTTCAGAATGCCGGAGCCACCTTCTCCCGGCTCATCCATCGAGCACTCTGGGTGCAACTTGGCTGCAACATTGAAGCCTATGTCGACGACATTGTTGTCAAGAGCAGGCTCGCGGCCCGTCACACGGCCGACCTACAAGAAACCTTCGCCAGCCTCAGGGCTACCAGAATCAAACTCAACCCAGAGAAATGCACCTTCGAGGCAACAACCGGGAAGCTACTGGGCTATCTTGTCTCTAGGCAAGGCATCGAGGCCAATCTAGAAAAGATAAAGGTGATAACAAGCATGACTGCCCCCCGCAACACGAAGGAGGTCCAGCGGCTTGCGGGCCGCCTGGCGGTACTCAGCCATTTCTTGGCCAAGTCAGCCAAGAACTGCCTCCCGTTCTTCGCAGTACTCCAAGGAGCATCTCCGTTCAAGTGGACGGATGAGTGCTAGCAGGCGTTCGATGGACTCAAGGCCCACCTGGTCAGGCTCACCACCCTGACGACACCATCGCCGGGCTAGGGGCTACTGTTGTATCTGTCGGCCACACAGGTCGCCGTCTCTGCCATTCTCATAGTGGAAAGCGACGACAAACACCGCCTGATCCAACGCCCAGTCTACTACGTATCTGAAGCGCTCGGCGGCCCCAAGATGCGCTACACCGAGCTTGAGAAGATGGCTTATGCCCTACTCATGGCCTCCCGCAAGCTCTGCCACACTTCTTGGCACACGACATAACAGTGCCCATGGCATACCCCCTAGGGGACATGTTCTGCAACAGGGAAGCTATGGGCTGCATTGGCAAATAGGCAACCGAAGTGGCCCCGTTCACCTTGCAATTCGTTGCACGGACGGCGGTCAAATCACAGGTGCTGGCAGACTTTGTCGCGGAATGGACGAAGCCCCCCAGGAGCCGCCAGCTGTGCCCGTAAAGGAGGTGTGGACCGCGCATACAGATGGCGCATGCAACGCAACAAGGGCTAGTGCGGCTGTGATGATCAGCTCACCCACCGGCCGGAAGGCACTCTTCGCCGCTAGACTAGAGTTCCCAGCTATGAACAACGTAGCCGAATACGAGGCCATTATCCTTGCAGTCCACAAAGCCTGAGCTATGGGCGTCCCCAGGATAATCATCAGCACCGACTCCCAGGTGGCCATGGGGCACATTGACAAGTCGTATCAGGAGGGCTGAGACACACTTCCGAGGCGTCATGGTGGCCGGCACGCCCCGCGCCAACATCGCGGACACCGATGCCCTGGCCAAGGCCACGGCAGCAAATACACCGTTGCCCCCACACGTCATGTATGAGGTATTGAGCACACCCGCGGCCCAGCCCTTAGACATGCCGCCCTCCACTGTGGCAGCAATCGACACGATGCCGGACTGGTGCACTCCCATCATCGACATTCTAACTGGTCGGGCGGAGGCCCTGACCGGAACAGAGGAACGATGGCTCCGCCAGAGGGCCAGGGGCTACGTCCTTGTGGAAGAAGCCCTCTACAAAATGGGCATATGTGCCCCCTGCTCCGATGCATAAGCAAGGAATAGGGAGCCTAGCTGCTGAAGGATGTACACGAGGGCTACTGCGGCATGCACCTCGCCCCCCGGGCATTGGCAAGCAAAACCCTCTGCCAGGGGCTATACTGGCCCACGATTGCTAGGGATGCGGAGTGCCTGGTCCGTGCCTGCCCAAGGTGCTAGTGGATGGGAAGGACATCCCATAGGCCGCTAAGACAGCTAACTCCCATACCCCCTGTATGGCCCTTCGCTCGCTGGGGCATCGACATAGTTGGCCCTCTCCCACGGGGCCCCCGGCAACCTCTGCTTTGCTGTAGTGGCCATTGAATACTTCTCCAAGTGGGTGGAAGCGGAGGCCCTATCCACAATCACCATGTGTGGCATCCAATGCTTCGTCTGGCAGAACATCATGTGCCGCTTTGGGGTGCCTAGGTAGCTGACCATGAACAATGGCCGGTAATTCGACTCGGCCTTCTTCAAGGAGTTCTGCTCCGGTATGGGCACCGAGCTGTGCTTCGCTCTCGTTTGGTACCTGCAGAGCAATGGAGCCATCGAACACGCCAACGGCAACATCCTATCCGCCCTCGGCAAACGCCTCGTCGACGCCCCAATCCTGTGGAGGCCATGGGCCCCGGGCACCTCATGGGAAGCTTTCTGGCCAGTCTAACAGAGGATAGGCCCAATCCTGTAATTAGGGAAGCAACATAACTCGGTGAATATTACCTTGTACGATAAGGAAAGGATATAGTCCTAGTCAGGTACGTTGTATCTCTAGACGGAAATCCCTTGGTTGGAGTTCTACTGGGATTCCTACCCTGTAGCCTTGCCTCCTCGGTATATAAGGGGAGGCAGGGAGCCCCCCGAGGGTAGAACAGAATCTCACCAGAGAAACTTCAAAGGCAATACACCATAGCTGGAAGTAGGGTATTATCTCACATCGAGGGCCTGAACTAGGATAAATTGTTTCGTGTTCCTTTGTAGTCCATCAAATTTAGGTCTCACGAGTAGCCCCATATTATTATTGCCGATATAAAGCATCGACAGTTGGCATGCTAGGTAGGGGCATCGGCGAGATCATCTTCCATAAGCCTGATGGATTCGACCACCGAAGTCGACGACGTCAAGTTCTTCCCAAGGCAAACGATTAGCTTTGGGAGCCTCGACTTCATCGCCGATAAGTTCGGCGACCTCACCCTGTCCGATTCAGACTTGATCCGATTGGCTAGAAATCAAGCCGACTCCGTGCCAGTTGGCCTACTCAACGTTGCAGCAATCTTCGATGACATGTTGCGGCCTCCCTGTCATGGGCCACATGCACCCAGTTGGCATGCATGAAGTCCATGGCCCACATCGCTCGCCTCATGTGGACGATGGTGGTGTCATTCTTGTTGTCAGCCGGCTGGAAGGTGCTGTAGACCTGATAGTGGGCCTGGCTGGGGAGGTAGTGGTAGGCGGTGGTGCGGAGGGTAGAGTGGTGCCTCCGGCGTAGCTCTCCGATTAGACAGAAGGCTGCCTCCTGGCAAGCGTGATCGTAGGTACACCCGCCGATCTCAACCTCCATGGCTGGTAGGAGGTATAGTTCGCCTGGCAGCTCCAAGCGAACATGGTGAGGGAGCTCACCCTCCATGGGCTCCACGGCGGTGTACTTCGGGGCGTGGCTGTACCCCAAAGTCAAACTCATCATACGAAGTTCCTCTATAAATCCGCCCATGTCTGTACCGCGCTGGTTGGGGAGGCTGTCCATCTATGGAAGATAAGGAGGGGAAATCAATGTATGCTCAGATCCAAATAGAGTGAACAATAAATAATTTAGAAATAAACAACAATTTTATGCATGAAATAATTTTACATATAAACTTTATTGAGAACCCGACGAAATAGTATAACAGAACCACACAGTAGCGAGTTAATTTTAAATAATAACGACAAAGCAGGTAAAAATATTTTATGTATGCTTAAAATCGTACATAACCCCAATAACCCATGTTTTCCCCAAAATTTTGCACACCTAATCCATAACCCTCGAATAAAAACTCTACCCTAGCTATGACCTAACTCAAAAATTTCAGTCAAATAAAGTCCAAAATTTTATCCCAATCCAAGAACAAATTTCCAATTTTCCCCGAAATATCTCGAAGTGCAAAAAGAATATACAAATGAAAATTTCAGAGGGCTCTTAGGGTTTCCATTTGGTTGGTCCTACGGTCAAATTTGGCTATGATACCAACTTTGTAACACCCAGAAATTTACCACCGAAATTCTGAACATTCATATGTATTAAATCCCTGTCCAGGAAAGCCAGGTACACAATTCCAAGTTGCCATATAGAGTGCGTCTTACAAACATAATAAAATTATATTGCATAAATGCAGCGGTAAAGGAAAGAGTAAGTCTATTAACAACTAGCCAAGTGGAGGCTTCCATTCCACAGGCAGTTTGACGGCGGAGCCAGCCTAGTTCTCTTGCTGAACCTCATCAGACAGGTACTCCACCACTGACAGGGGAAAAAGGAGCAAGACTGAGTACCACCCACAGTACTCAACAAATCACAACGACAAATATGCACAATGCACGGGAGACAAAGATGGGCTAGAGGTTTATTTGTGTAACAGCAGTTGCAACCAGTAGTTCACAAACAGTAAAAAGTTGATTAATTGAACAATATTAATCCTCCACTGATTAACGTTGCACCACGTTAACCAGGCCTAACCATCCATCTGAACTATACCAATTCCATTAAGTCAAGTTAACTAAATAAGGGTGAGGCTAATCACGGTGAGTCTTGACCAATCACCCATATCCGCGGGCGCGGCTATTCGAATAGTTTTTAACTCTGGCCAAAGGTGTACAATTGTACCCACAAGACATAGCCCCACACACATTTCCGTGCGCTGATGTGTCACCACGACACCCCACGAGAGGCTATGTGTCGATGTTTTACACCGGCAATAAATATATGGGGCTACTCGGCGGATGGAAACTCGGTGGATTGCAAAGGAACACAGGGAGATTTTATACTGGTTCAGGCCCTCAAGGTGAGGTAATACCCTACGTCCAGTTGAGGTGTTATTCCTCTGAGGTGGATTTGTGATCGATGATCTCGGGTTGCCCTCATAGGGCGCCCTGCCTCCCTTTATATACTAGGGGACAGGGGTACATGGTAAGGATCCCAGTCGGATACGACCAAGGGATTTCCTTATTAGAGATAGAATCCTATCCGACTAAGGCTATGTTTCCTTATTGTACAAGGTACAGCCTGCCGGGTGCTATCTTATCTCTAATTACATGATCTGGCCCATCCTCTATCCGAGTGGCCCATGTGCTTGTAATGAGGTACCCGGGGCCCATGGCTCCCACAGTAGCCCCTGAGACCTTCATAGTTGAGTCACAGCTGATGCCGAGTGCTCTTCCTCAACGGTGAAGGTTACCCGAGTGCGATGCTCCCGAGTACTCTTTGTCCGAGTAAGTCTTCCCGAGTCCTGCTTCATGTCAGCTGGCAGCGAGGCTATGAAGGGCTTCATGTAAATATATGAATAGTGTGCGCCGAATAGGTGCACCTATTAGGTGTAGCCCCCGACTTTGTGCTTAATTGTGAAGACAATTAAACATAAAGTCAAAGATCTTTAACCTGGAAGTCTTTCCCGAGTAGATTACTACTGGTATATGAGACTCTTCGGTATCATGTCAACCGGAATATAATTCATAGTCTTGCCGAGTAGGAGGCTACTCGTATATAGGACTCTTCGACTTCATGTCAGTCGGAATGTGTGTTTATAGTCTTGCCGAGTAGGATACTACTCGTATATGGGACTCTTCAGCGTCATGTCAGCTGGAAAGGGAGTGTTTATAGTCTTTCCCGAGTGGCGTCCCACCCAGAAGTTAGACTCATCCGCGTCATGTCAGCGGGAATGAGAATTTTATAGTCTCTCCCGAGTAGTGTACTACTCGAAAGTTAGACTCATCCGCGTCATGTCAGCGGGAATAATGCTGCTCATGGCAACTGGTGGCCACGCATGTAGGCCGAGCACCACTGTATGAAAAATAAATCCATTACGTGGTTAGGTGTACTCGAGAGAGATACCTGCATCTCCAATTTTAATGAAGACCAGCTTGTGATCCTTGTAAGGATGTATCCTCGAGACCTGGTGGATAAGACAGATACCCAAACATATATGTTTAGCAGTAAGGCTCTCATGAAGCATATCTGTTTACCTCATCGGTTCCTGTGGGTAGCACCAGCGCTATAATTTCAACTCAGCCTGCGGGCGGCCCACATGGAGCATGCTACTGTAGGAACTCATGTCTTGGTGGCTGCTACCAAATAAGCCGGCCTGAGCCGACCTATCCAGCATAGCTCTAAGGAAGTATCACCCATCGCACGTCAGGATGAGTTTTTTGGTGTTGGTAACCGCAATCAGCCAGAGAAATCCTTATTCGCAAGCCTTTCCGACTTACGTTCTGGATGCAAACTGGTTGCCACATGTACCCGAGCAGGTATGTTGCAGGATCTGCTTGCCCTCCTCAGGTGTGACGCAGTGCATGAGAACTCCGGATGCACTTTGACGATGTAAGTCTTCTCTGACTTGGGAAAAGCCGAACAAGGTACCCGAACCTTGCATTAGCAGAGGGTTCGGCTGGTGACCCTCATGGGGCGTACCCTATCCAACAGAGTTATAGCCAAGCTAGGCACCCGAATCTTGCATTAGCATAGGATTCGGCTGGCGACCCTCATGGGGCGTACCCAACCTGACAGAGTTGCGGCCAAATAAGGTACCCGAACCTAGCATTAGCGTAGGATTCGGCTGGCGACCCTCATGGGGCGTACCCTACTTAGCCGAGTAGTACACAGCCCCGACTGGCGCCGGGGGCCGATTGTTGGCTCGCATGGAGCGTAGTCGAGGAAGATGACGTCCCGACTGGCGCAAGTACTCGGTAAGTAGCCCTCATGGAGCATCCCGAGTGTATTTCGACAGACTTGTCCAGCCCCCGAGCGTAGGAGATAGGCTCGAAGCCCTGAGTTCCTGTCACGCATATCCGGAGCTGGGCCTGCAATATAAAAATATCGGATGAGTAGCATCTGATGATGAAAATAATCACCCGAATAAAATGTATTTTACAATGTATGTAAATACGTGTTCTTCCTCTTTTTGATATTAATTTCCTTGAGTAGTTGACCCCTTACGTTTAAGCACTCTGCCCGACTAGTCATAGCCCCCTAGCGTCGGGAGTTGGCTCATGGCTCTTTCCCAGGCACGCGTTTTGGGTGACTTGAGTTCGTCTTACATGGAGCAGAGTTTCACGGATCGAGATTTATGCTACTCAAGTACTTTTGTAATCATTTAAGAGCAAAAACGGAAAAAAGTAAATGCGCAGCTTATACACCTATTAGGTGTAAGCGGCTGTGGCACTAGCAAGGCCGAGTGAGGAGATGTTTATCAGAAAGCGACTTAGCTGTTCGGTATTTGGGAGTGGGGATGCCATCCTCGTGTTTGAGCTTGTGAGCCCCCGAGCATGTCACTTGTTGTTCTGATAATCCTCAGTTGTTGACTTGCGTTTGCGATTCCCAGCTTTAGTTGGGACCGCGTCGTCGGTGTCGTCCCGCTTCTTCTGTCAGGGTGACTTGTTGTCATCGAGGGCCTCGGCAACAGCGTGGGCCGAGTCGGCGTACTTGTTTGCCATGTCGAATAGGGCCTTGACAGAGTTGGGAGGCTTCCGAGTGAATTTGTCGATGAACGAGGTGTCTTTGACTCCTTTTCGAAAGACGGCGATGACGACCTCATCCTTGACGTTCGGGATTGAGTTCCTCCTCTCAGAAAACCTCTTGATGAAGTCACGAAGAGACTCGTTCTTCCTTTGGCGCAACTGATATAGGTGGTACTCGGAAGATGGCCTCTCGTATGTTCCCTGGAAGTTGGTGATGAACTGTTCCCGGAGTTCTCCCCAAGAGCCGATTGATCGCTTTGGGAGTCCTGTTAGCCATGTCCTCGCTGAGTCGGCTAGAGCGATTGGGAGGTAGTTAGCCATGACTTTGTGATTTCCCCCAGCTGCTCGGATCGCCAGAGTGTAGACCGTGAGCCAGGACTCGGGATTAGTCTTGCCATCGTATTTGTTGATGCCTGTAGGCTTGAAACTTGACGGCCAGTCGACTTGTTGTAGCTCCTGAGTGAAGGCCGGTACTCCTTCGTCTTCATGAGGACTCCGTCCTCGACTACGGCGGCGAAACCGCTCGTAGTGGAGGCCGAATTGCTCGTTCTCGTCTTCCAGTTGGCGTTGCTCGTCTTCTTCTCGTTTGCGGCGCCGAGCATTAATGTCTTGCTGAAGGTCGCGCCGCAGTCGGTCTCGGAGGTCCTGGTTGTCCCGACGGTCGCTTCGACGTTGCCGGTTGTTGTGGTTGCCGAGTGACATCTGGCTTGACTCCGCGTGCTGCCGACTAGAGCCGGCCGCTCGACGTCGCTTTGAGGTGGATGAGACTGCTGCTGGGGAAGTTGACCGATTGGTCGGTATGAGGGTATCTCCCGACTGTTGGTGCTGCTGACATGCAGCAGCGGTAAGCATGGCTTTTATCCTTGCGATCGTCGGGGTGGCCTGGTGATCAGGCCCAAGTTGGACCGTGTCCAGTAGGGTTGCGGCGGCCACGATGTTCTGTTGTGGAGTAACGAAGACATCGTGGTCACCGACTCGGGTTTGGAGGGTTTGTTGCTGAGAGGTTCGCCCAGCCCTGCGTAGATCGTCGTTGCGGGCGTGCAGGCGTCTTGCTTCTTCCTCCTGTTGTTCTCGCAGACGACAGGCCTCCTCCTCTTGTTTTTCGTGTAGTCGGCGTGATTCCTGAGTAGGAGTAGAGCCTCTGGATGCCATGAAAATTTCTCGCGGCGGAGTGAAGCTTGCCGAGCTGGTATCCGACTTGGAGTCGGAATCCGACTGGGAGTCGTAGTCCGACTGAGAGTCGTAGTCGGAATAGTTGATGGGGGTGATTACAACTCCGACCTCCCTAGATCCGATCTCGAGCGGCTCGGAGCCGTATCCGAGTCGAACTCCAGGGGATCGGGTTTGCTGCGTCGGATGTAGATTGTAGATATCCGCGGCGTCGCTGAGTCCGAACGGGAAGTTGACGATCTCTTCCCTTCTCGGCCCGATCTCGGCCGGCTCAGAACCGAGTCCGAGTCGAACACTGAAAGGAAGAGTTGTCCCTGGACTTGGGCGTATTGGAGATCGCCGCAGCATGTCGTCGAAGATTGCCGCAGCGTTGTGTGGGCCGACTGGCGCGGAGTCAGCTGGTTCCTCGGCCGGTTGGATCGGGTCCGTGTCGGCCGGGGTGAGATTGCCGATCTGGTCGGCGACGAAGTCAAGGCTTCTGAATGCGATTGTATCTCCGGGGGGGAGTTTGCCGCCGTCGACTTCGGTTGCTGGATCCATCGAGCTTGTAGATGTAGATCGCGCCGAAACCCCTACCTGGCGCGCCAACTGTCGATGTTTTACACCGGCAATAAATATATGGGGCTACTCGGCGGATGGAAACTCGGTGGATTGCAAAGGAACACAGGGAGATTTTATACTGGTTCAGGCCCTCGATGTGAGGTAATACCCTACGTCCAGTTTGTATGTATTCCTTTGAGGATATACGGTGGTGGTTCTGATGAACTTGTGTGCACCTGCCCTCATGGGGCGCCCTGCCTCCCCTTATATACTGGGGGACAAGGTTACAAGGTAGGAGTCCCCATCGGATTACGACTAGGAGATCTCCCCTTAGAGATATAACATACCCGACTAGGACTGTATATTCCTTTCTATACAAGGCGAAGTCTGCCGAATCTAGCTATATCTCTAATTACAAGGCTAGGCCCATCCTCTGTCCGAGTGGCCCATATGCTTGTCATGAGGTACCCGGGGCCCATGGCACCCACACTATGATAGGACTGTTCACGCAACCTCTAGTCATATTATTACCCAGCTACAAAGGTGTATAGGTGGAATAAAGTCAGGGCAATTAAAATTGCATTTGTATAGGTCACCCATCCCACAAGAAATGATGAAATAATGCATGTTTATTAATTTAAAACAAATAGTGTACAATAAATGGGTTCAAAATGATTGAGGAAATGATGTGACTTGCCTTGCTCCGGCTCAGCGAATTCCGCAACGACTTCGTAGTAAACCGGAGGATCGACGGCGTTGGTTTCTATAGTAAACAACGCACAAACAATTAAAATAGTACATATGGATATGGACACAGGGGCTAAAAGTATTTTTAATGGATTCTTGACATTTTTCTAGATTTAATGAAATTTGAATGGACTTAATCGGAGTTCGTATGAATTAGTTATGAATTTTTGAAGTTTAACTATGATTTGCAATGTAAAATTAATTATTAAACGATTTATTGCGCAATAAAACGAATTAATGGCGTCACCGGACCCCGGGGAGCCGGCGCCGATAGGCGGGCCCCACCGACCAGTGACCCCAGGGGGAGCGGCGCATGAGAGTACAGCGCACGATGGACGTAGTCCACGCACATGCAACCACGGACATAGGCACACGAGCGGCCCCAATCTGCCGAGGCAGATCGGACAGCTCAGACCTAGTCGAGAACGTGCCCCGCTGGCGTGCACGGTGCGGCGACGGCACGTGCGGCCTGATGGTCACCGCCAGCGACCATCCGACGCTGCGGAGGACAGCGGCGAGTGACGGAGGAGGTGAGGAATGTGGCTGAGTACTCACCGAGGTGCAGCGACCAACGGAGAGCGGTGAACAGCGGCGAGTAGAGAGGATTGGTGGCAACGAGGTCGGGGATGTCGATGGCGATGGTGTTCCGGTGGCTCAAAGCGACGACAGAGGTGTGAACGAGGTGCGGGAGGACCTGGCGAAGGTGTAGAACGTGTTAGGAGGGGAAAAGACCGAGTGGGTTGACAGAGACCCATGGCCGATTGCCGGCGGAGAGGCTTACCGAAAGGGGATGATGGAGAGGATGGAATTTCGGTGGAAATCTGAGGTAGCCGACTGTCGGACAAGATGTAGTGGGGCGCGGCGAAGCTAGCGAGCACGAGCGTGGTAGTCGGCGACTGCTGTAGCGACGGCGACATGCGACTGGAGTTGGCGGAGCACGGCAGTGGTTCGGGAACTCGGCACGGAGGGGGTTAGGGTACTCGGCAGATGTGGGCAACTAAGGGGAAAGAGGGAGGGGAGGACGGTGAAGGTTTTTAAGGACTCGAGCTAGAGAGATCATGGCCGAGTTGGCTAAATTTCATGGGATTGAGGGCGGTGGCCACGGCGGCTAGTGGGCATGATTCAACCACGGTCGTGGGCGAGATAGGTGAAGAAGGTAGGGCAAATGGGCGGGGAGTTGGTCTGCGCGGTTTGAACTCGGAGCCGAGACGCGGGGGAGCGGGAACGGGTGGAATCCGACGGGCGGGGCGGCTCGATCCCCTTCGACCGATTTGGCCAGAGGTTGAGGACGAAGCTGACATGTGGGGCCCTGGTTGGCGGTGAGAAAGGATGAGGGACAGGCGGGGGTGCGGGCTGCGCAAGCAGGCCATGGCCCAGCGGGAAAGAAAAAGAGAAAAACAGAGAAAAGGAAAAAGGGAAAAGAGAAAAGGATTTTTCCAAAGGTTTTTAATTCCGATAATTCGTTTTGATTTATGAAAATTGCTCCCAGTGCTCTAAAAATTCCAGTAAAATTCCTGTTAGTGTATTTTGGCAAGGAGAATATAGGAAAAAAATATTCTTGGCCATGTTAATTTATTATTTTGCATTTTCCTTATTTAATTAATTCCCTTGGCCTTTTAAAATATTTTCTTGGGGCCATTTATTTAATATATATTTTGTGTGGCTCTATTTAAGGGGAAACTCAGGGCGTGACAAACCTATCCCCCTTAAACGGAATCTCGTCCTCGAGATTCGAACGTGCAGGAGAAGAGGTGCGGATGGGCGGACTTCAATTCATCCTCTCGTTCCCATGTGGCTTCTTCCTCTGAATGATGGCTCCACTGTACCTTACAAAACCTGATCACTCAGCTTCGGGTGTTCCTTTCACTGATCTCCAAGATCCAAATTGGTTTTTCCACATAGGTGAGGTCTTCCTGGATCTCGATCTGCTCCGGATCAGCCTGTTCTACCGGTACCCTTAGACATTTCTTCAGTTGTGATACATGGAACACATCGTGTATACCTGCCATTGCAGCCGGGAGATTCAACTGGTATGCCACTTCGCCTTTATGAGCTAACACTTGGTAGGGTCCCACGAAAGGCGGGCTTCCTTTTTGAGTTCCTCAAAGTTGCGATTACATTCGGCTGTGCAAACAAACTTTACGTCTTTCTTCCACAATTGAGTCATGGGCCTTGAAATCTTCGAGAAGTTCTCGATGAACCGGCGGTAATAACCCGCAAGTCTAAGAAAACTCCGCACTTGTGTCACTGTCTTGGGTGGTTTCCAATTGGTAACGGACTCCATATTCGTTGGGTCCACGGCAACTCCCTGGGTGGTGATAACGTGCCCGAGGAACTGTACTTCTTTCAACTAGAAGTCACACTTGCTAAACTTGGCATACAACTGATGCTCTCTCAACTTCTCGAGAACCAACCGGAGATGTTGCTCGTGTTCTTCTACTGATTTCGAGTAGATAAGGATGTCGTCGATGAAAACCATTACGAATTTGTCTAGAAACTCCATGAACACCTTGTTCATCAGATTCATGAAGAAGGCCGGTGCATTTGTCAATCCGAAGGACATAACGGTGCACTCATACAGCCCATACCGAGTGGTGAAAGCGGTCTTCGGAATATCCTCTTCTCGGATCCTCAGCTGATGATAGCCTGATCGCAGGTCTACCTTGGAGAAGATGGTGGCACTCTCCAATTGATTGAAGAGATCGTCAATCCTTGGCAAGGGATACTTGTTCTTGATTGTGACGTCGTTTAGTGCGCGATAATCCACACACATTCGCTTCTGTAATGCCTAGAAATTCACACCAAAATTCTGAACATTAATGTGTAATAAATCCTTGTCCAGGAAAGCCAGGGTACACAAATCCAAGTTGCCATACAGAGAGTCTTACAAACAGAGTAAAATTATATTACAAAAATGCAGCGGAAAAAGGTAAAGATAGTCTATAAACAACGGGTCCTTTGGCAGCGTCCATTCCCACAAGCAACTTGACGGCGGAGCCAGCCTATTCCTCAGGATGATCTTCGTCTGACACGTTTTCCAACACTGGGGGGAAATTGGAGCAAGGCTGAGTACCACCCACAGTACTCAACAAATCACACCCACAATTATGCATATGCATAGGGTACAAAGGTGGGATAGGGTTTGTTTTGCATAAAAGCAGTTGTAAACAGTAGTAGTTCGCAAACAGTCAAAAGGTTGATTAATTTCACCATATTAATTCTCCGCTGATTAACGTTACCCCACGTTAACCAGGCCCAACCATTTCCAACTGATTGACGCTACACCACGTCAACTAGTCTCCACTGACGAATGCTACACCACGTTCACCAGACACCTCCGGGTACCGTTACACCACGTTACCCGGACTCCACTGATTAACGCTACACCACGTTAACCAGTCACTACCGGACAACGTTACACCACGCTGACCAGCTTTTCCCGATCAATGCTACACCACGTTGACCAGGCCACGCTGATGGAAGTTACACCATGACCACTAGGCACCATTGATAAGAGTTACACCACACTCACCAGCCTCCACCGACTAGCGTTACACCACGCTAACCGGTCACCCCCGGTCAACTCAACCACGTCGACCGGACTCAACACCTTCCACAACACCAGTTTGATAAAACCGGATTAATTATCTAGGGTGAGACTAATCACGGTGAGTCTTGGCCAATGTGCCCACAACCGCGGGCGCGGCTATTCGAATAGTTTTACTCTGATCAGAAGTGTACAACTGTACCCACAAGACACAGCCCTACACACGTTCCCGTGTGCCAGTACATCACCACGATGTCCCGTGAGAGGCTGTGACAGGACCGTTCACGAAACCCCTCCCTAACCATCCACACCACGCTGAGGTTGCACCTGCCGACAGGGCACGCCATATTGGCCAGGCTACCCCCCTTGCGCCATGGTGAATCCGGCAGCCGATCAACCCTACCCCGGGCCGACCCAACTCCATCCTGCTCACCCTCTTCTTCGGTGCCTAGGAGAGGGAGAAGAAACGCTTCAAGCCCAGCCGTTGCCCAGCTGGCTTGTGGAAAGTACGGGAAGTTGCCCAAGTGGTTCCCACGAACCGGTCCTTAATTGCCATGGGTGTGACAAGCAAAACCATACACCCACAGCCCACCATTTAGGTCAAGTTTTAATAATTTAACATCAGCCTATCCAAAGTTTCACTTTTGCGACATGGAGTCGAATCATATAAAAGAAATAATATTTAATTCCCTTGTGAGATAGGTTGCTAAGCATGGCTAAGCATCCTAAGAACTGTAATCTAATCACATTATTACCCAGGTGACAAGGGTTCAGGTTTCAAAACTATGGCTAAGTCCTAACATTGCATAGGTAATAACTACCCACATGAAATATTAAAATAATGCAGTTTATTTGAGTAAACAAAGCAATTTAGCAAAAAATAGGTACAAAGTGATCAAAGTAATATTTGAGTAAACAAAGCAGTTTACTGCTATTTTCAGTGTAAATATAATTAACAGGCGATTTATTGCGCATTAAACCGAATTAATGACGTCACCAGAGGGAGAGGAGGCGCCGACCAGCGGCCGAGAGCGGGCGCACCACGTGGCGCCACCGCGGGCAACCACACGGGCGAGTGAGCAGGCAGCCTCGATTTGCCACTCGGCAGATCGGACGGCCCCGGGGAGCAGCGGCCGAAGCCGGCCGTCCTGAGCGGGAGGCGGTGGCGCGCACGCGACCTGATGGTCACCGGCAGTGACCACACGGAGGGGCAGAATGGAACAGGAAAACGAAGGGGGGGGGGGGTTCTCACCGGCGGCTCGCGACGGCGAGCGACGTTGGGAAGACGACGGTGGCGACGAAAAAGCAGCGGCGGCTTCGGGACGACGTCAGCGATGAAGCTCCGACGGCGGGGAACGGGCGAGAGGCGGTTGCCGAGGCGTCCTGGAGGATGAGGAGGACGGAAGAGGAGTTAGGGCGAAGAATGGAGACGCGGCGCGGCAGGAATCATCGGCCGGAGAGGAGGCGGAGGGCCGATACTCACCGTGCGCGTGGGCGGGGCGGTCCGGCGGGCTTTGGCTTCCACAGAGTGGCGGCCGAGGTGCGGTGTGGCACGGCGGAGGTGATGGGGGTGGCGGTATGGCCTGGTGGCGTCCAGAACGGTGGCGAGCAGTGGCCGGAGTCGGCAAAAAGCTGGGGAGCTCGGGTGCGCGGTGTTGAGGGGGTTCTAGAGCATGGGGAAACTCGGCGTGTTGGGGGGAAAATGGAGGAGAGGGTGGAGGGGCTTTTTATGCAGTCGGCCGGGAGAGATCGAGGCCGAACGGCTCCAATCGTGCACGGGAGAGAGAGTGGCGGCGTGGAGATCGTGAGCGCGATTCGTGGGAGTGAGGGGGCGTGGACGCCGGGGAACTTGGGGTGGTGGGGCGGACTCGGTCCGGGCCCGTTTGAACCGAGTGCGAGCGCGGGAGGAGGCGCCGGATCGGACGGCTCCGGGGATTTTCCCCTCTGCCCGATTCGGACGGAGGAGGAAGACGATGCTGACAGGCGGGCCCGGCCTATCAGCGGGAGGCGCGTGGGCACGGGCGCGAGCGAGGGCGCGGGCGCGGGCGAGGGGAGCTGGCCTGCGGGCGCACGGGGAGGGAGGCCGGCACAGGAGCGGGCCGCCGGCCCAACAGAAGAAAAAGAGAAAGGAAAATGGAAAAAGATTTTCCAGGACGATTTAAATTCCGATAATTGTTTTTGATTTATTAAAAATAGTTCCTGTGTTATGAAAATTCCACTAGAAATCCAGTTAATGTAGTTTGGCACAGAGAATACAAGAAAAATATTCCCGGCCATGATAATTTGTTATCTTGCATTTTACACCTTTAATTAATTCCTCTAGCCTTTTTAAATTTATTTTCTTGGGTATTTTTCTCAGGTATAATTTTGTGTGGCTAAAGTCAGGGTGTGACAGCTTCGTTTTGTCTTTCTTCTCCACGAAGATGACCGATGCACCCCAAGGCGACGTGCTTGGTCAGATGTAACCCTTCTGTAGTAGGTCGTCGACTTACTTCTTGACTTCTGCCATCTCGTTTGGCGCCATTTTGTACAGCCTTTTGTATATTGGTGCTATTCCTAGTGCCAAATCAATTCTAAACTCGATTTCCCTTTCTGGTGGCATCCCCAGTAGATCTTCCGGGAACACCTCCGAGTACTCCCTCACTATGGGGATTTCCTCTATTTTCTGATCTGGCTTCTTCCCACTTTCTGACTGTTGCTCTGCTGCGACCTGATTTAAGCTTGCTTCCTGTCCCTGTGGCACCGGTGAGTAGAAGGTAACTGCTTTTCCTTCCGAACTGGTCACTGTAACGATGCGGTCGGCACAGTGGATCACTCCTTTGTGTCGGGTCAACCAATCCATCCCTAGGATGACATCTAGGTCTTTGGATTCTAGGAGGATGAGGTTGGCTAGAAAGGGTGACCCTTGGATTTCTAGGTTCACTAAAGGGCTATAGTGAGCTGTGGTCATGCAGTTCCCTGGGGTGTGAACCCGCATGGGGATCTTAAGTTCCACTACTTTTATTCCATGTGTCCCCACAAATTTCTTAGATATGAATGAATGCGTAGAACTAGAATAAAAAAGTACTGTTGCAGGTACTGAGTTCACGAGAAACATACCCAGTACTACTTCTGGTGCAGCCTGCGCCTCTTCTGCGGAGACGTGGTTAACACGCCCCTTTATCACCTACTGATTGGCATTGGGGTTATGGGGAGCTATTGGCCTAGGTCCCATGCGCCTTGGTTTTGGACACTTGTCGGAGAAGTGATCTGGCTCGTTGCAGTTGAAGCAGATGAGAGTGTTGCCCCCGCTGTCCTTTCGTGGCTGGCCTTGCGGTGCTGGTGCCTTTTGTGGGCACGGAGCAGGGTGACGATTGTGCTGCCCACTGTTGTTGTTGCTGCCTCCAAAGTGCCCTGGTTGGAACGGGCGCTACTGGCGGATGATCATGGTGGAAGCCCACCCTGATGCCCCAGCATCACTCTTGGCCTATGGTGCTGCCCCTGGTAGGCTTGGAACTAGGCCAGCTTACGCTTGGGGTCCATCTTGTTGCGCTGATTTTCTTGGCGGATCGCCTTGTCCACCAACTTCTCGAAGTCAGGGTAGTCACTGGAGAGGAGCTGGCTAGTTAGCTCATCGTCGAGTCCCTCTAGGAACTTCTCCTGTCTCTCTGCATCAGTGCGGACGTCCTTTGGCGCGTAGCGTGCCAAGCGGTTGAAGTCATGGAGGTACTCCGTGACTGTCTTGCTTCCCTACACCAAATCTCGAAATTCCCTCTTCTTTTGTGCCACAATACCGGCCAGAATCTGAGACTTCCGAAAGTTGTGATAAAACTTAGCCCAAGTGACCTCTGTTGTGGCAGTGCGGGTCACGAGGAAGTTGTCCCACCAAGCTGAGGCGGGACCCTGGAGCTGGTGCATGGCGAAGGCAACCTTTTCCTGGTCGGTGCATTGAAGAAGGTTGAGCTTCTTCTCAATCGCCAACAGCCAGTCTTTGGTGTCCATGGGGTTGGTGGTGCTGGAGAAAGTAGGTGGCCTGACCCTCAAGAACTCAGGCAGTTTAGACTGAGGGGCGAAGGCCGGGATGTGAGGTTGCTGGTGCTGCTGTTGCAAGTTGTTTTGCTGCATCTGCTGCATCATGAGCACCATCATCTGGTTTTGGTTGGCTAGAACCTAGGCGAGTGTGGGGTTCACAGGTAGAGGAGGTGGCATGTGTTGGGGAGCTCCGTTGTACTGTGGCGCTCCATCCTGTTGATTCGTTGCGCTGGCATCGCTAGCAGCGCGGTAACCATTCTTGGTGTTCACCATCTGAAGGGGAAGATGGAAATGGAAGGAAAGGAGGAAAACAGGTGGCTTAGAAACAGGAGTGATAATTAAATGACTAAGTTAAATTAACTGAAGTGCATCGTTTGGAAACATAACAAAAGCAATTCAACCCCTAACTGAGGCAGCCATACCACAACAGACGGTATGAACCACCAACTACCCCAAAGCAAACATCCTGACAATACAACTAACCATGGAATCAAACTAAAAGAAAATGGTAAAGCTAAGGACAGCGTGCCTAGTGCTCTGAACGGCTCTTGCGGTCGTCCGAGTTGTACTTCGGCTCCTGCTCATCACCCACCTTATCGTCGGTGTGGCTCCTAGATCCGCTCACGTAGTCCTCACTATCGTGAGTCGACGAACTAGCCTCACTGCAGGATCCACTGAGGGAGCTGTTGTCATCGATGGAGGTGAAACCCCCGTGGAGGCTGGTACCTCCCTGAGAGCTGCTGTCGCTCGACGATGCGCTGATCATGTCGCCAGCTGGTGATGGCACAGGTGCTGGAGCTGGGGCTGGTGCTGGGGCCGGTGATGGTACAGGAGTTAGCGGTGCGTGTGGTCCGTTCCTAGGGGCCAATTGAATGCGCACCGGAGGAAGGGTCCTCTTCCTCGGGGTCAGACGGATCCTAGCCCCACTGGGTGGCGGCTGTCCCTTCAACTCCGTGACCTCCTTCTTCAGGTGGTCAACCTTGTTCTGGAGACCAATAATGGTCATCCGGTTGGCATCCTCCCTGTCATGGGCTGCACGCACCCAGTTGGCATGAATGAAGTCCATGGCCCACATCGCCCGCCTCATGTGGACGATGGTGGTGTAGTTCTTGTTGTTAGCCGGCTGGAAGGTGCTATAGACTTGATAGTGGGCCCGGCTGGGGAGGTAGCAGTAGGTGGTGGTGCGGAGGGTAGAGTGGTGCCTCCGGTGTAGCTCTCCGATCAGATAGAAAGCTGCCTGTGAAGACCATGGGCCCTGGGTACCTCATCACAAGCATATGGGCCACTCGGACAGAGGATGGGCTGAGACTTGTAATTAGAGATATAGTAGCACCCGGCAGACTTTGCCTTGTACAAAAAGGAATATACAGTCCTAGTCAGGTAAGATATATCTCTAAGAAGGAAATCCCTTGGCCGTGTCCGGCTAGGATTCTTACCTTGTACCCCTATCCCTCGGTATATAAGGGGAGGCAGGGCGCCCCATAAGGGCAGATCATCAAGAGTTCATCAGAACCACCACCATAATCCTCAAAAGAATACATCCCAACTGGACGTAGGGTATTACCTCACATCAAGGGCCTGAACCAGTATAAAATCTCTCCGTGTTCCTTTGCAATCCACCGAGTTTCCATCTGCCGAGTAGCCCTTTATTCATATTGCCGGTGTAAAACATCGACAGTTGGCGTGCCAGGTAGGGGCTTCGGCGAGATCCACACCAACAATTTCGATGGATCCTACATCAGGAGTCGATGGCGACAAATTCTCCCCTGGAGACACAATAACCTTCGGAAGCCTCGACTTCATCATCGACTAGATTGGCAATCTCACCTTGGCTGACGCAGATCCAATCCAACCGGCCGAGGAACCACCCGACTCTGCGCCAGTCGGCTCACAAGACGCTGCGCCAGCTATCATCAATCCAATGCAGCAATCTTCAACTTCACCGAGCTTTGGGACAACTCTCTCCTTCGGCGTCTGACTCACGCTAGGCCTTGAGCCAGCTCGGGTTGGGCTAGGAAGGGGAGAGATCGTCAATCTCCCGCACGGGCTCAGCCATGCCGCAAATCTACACTTCATCCGGCAGACCCGATCCCCCACTGTTCAGTTTGGACATCGCTCAGAGCTGCTCCAGATTGGATCCAGGGAGGTCGGAGTTGTTCTCACTCCAATGAACTATTCAGATTCCGACTCCAAGTCGGACAATGGTTCAAACACTAGTTCGGACTCCAGTCTGGCGAGTTTTCTCTTGCCCCGCAAGATCTTCATGGCTTGAACACCACCATCGGAGGTGCGCCGACTACAAGAGGAGCAGCAGGAGGAGGCGTGCCGACTACGACAATAGGAGGAAGCTGACCACGAGGCTCGCAACGACGAGCTACGCAAGGCTAGGTGAACCGCTCAGCAATAGATCCTCCAGACCAAAGTTGGCGACCACGACGTCTTCATCACGCCATAATAGAACGTCGTGGCCGCCACAACTCTGCTAGACACGCTCCAGCTCGGGCCTGATCACCAGGCCACCCCGACTATCGCCAAGATCAAGGCGATAATTACAGCTGCTGCCTATCAGCAGCAACAGAAGCTAACAGCACACGACGTCAACGCCATCTCTACGATGAACGCCCCCCAATATTTGCGCTGGTCAGAGACATCCATCATGTTCACCCACGCTGACCACCCAGATCAGGTTTCGCACCCGGGACGCTATCCACTCGTCCTGGAGCCGGTCATCAAGAACATCAAGTTGAAGAAGGTTCTCATAGACGGAGGCAGCGCGCTCAACATCCTCTTCGCCAAGACCCTGGACGAGATGAAGATTCCTCGTTCAGATCTGCGGCCGAGTACGACGCCCTTCCATGGGATAATTCCTAGCTTATCTTCAACTCCACTCGGGCAGATAAATTTGCCGGTCACCTTCGGCACGCGAGATAACTTCCGCAAGAAAAATATCTGCTTCGAGGTCGCCGACTTCAAGACCGCGTACCACGCTATACTCGGACGACCGACGCTCGCCATGTTCATGGCGATACCGCACTATACATACATGGTGCTCAAGATGCCAGGGCAAGCAGGAGTCCTCTCCCTCCGCAGCGATGTCAAGCAAGCCTTCACCTGCGACAAGGAGAGCTGCGAATTGGCTCAATCACAAGAGGCGGCAGTCAGGCGCAACAGCATTCGGCAAGCCGTCACAACCGAAGTCAAGGAAGATCAAGTTCCGGCCAAAAAAGCAGCGAAGTCAGGAATCTCAGCGGACTCTGACATGAAGAAGATCCCCCTGGACCCTTCTGACCCCTCCAAGACTGCTCTAGTCGGGACTGGACTCGACCCTAAATAGGAAGACGCGCTCGTCACCTTCCTCCAAGCCAACAAGGATATCTTTGCGTGGAAACCGTCCGACATGCCAGGCGTACCAAGGGAGGTGATCGAGCACACCCTCAACGTGAAGACAGACGCCAAGCCAGTCAAGCAACGGCTGCGGCGCTTAGCTCAAGACCGTAAAGATGCTATTTGGGAGGATATAACCAAGCTTCTCACAGCCGAGTTCATCAAAGAGGTCTATCACCCGGATTGGCTGGCAAACCCAGTTCTGGTCCGCAAGAAAAAGGTAAATGGCGCATGTGCGTCGACTACACCGACGTCAACAAGGCGTGCCCCAAAGACCCATTTGGTTTACCAAGAATAGACCAGGTGGTGGATTCAACTACAGGGTGCGACCTTAGTTTTCTTGACTGCTACTCGGGATACCACCAAATCAGCCTGAAGGAGGAAGATTGCCTAAAGACGTCTTTTATCACGCCGTTTGGAGCGTACTGCTACATCACTATGCCGTTCGGTTTGAAAAACGCTGGAGCAATGTATCAACGGGCAATTCAGCAGTGTCTACACACTCAGATCAGGCGCAACGTGGAGGCCTACATCGACGACGTGGTGATCAAGACCAAGTCCAAAGACGACCTCATCGCTGACCTGGAAGAAACCTTCCAAAACCTTCGAAGATTCAAGATGAAGTTGAACCCGGAAAAGTGCGCCTTTGGTGTGCCGTCCGGCAAGTTACTTGGCTTCATCGTCTCGCATCACGGCATCAAGGCCAACCCAGAGAAAGTCAACGCAATTATGAATATGGCTCCCCCAACTAACTAGAAGGACGTCCAGAAGCTGACAGGCTGCATGGCGGCACTCAGCCGGTTTATTTCCCGACTGGGCGAGCGGGGCATGCCCTTTTTCAAGCTATTGAAGAAAGCGGACAATTTCCAATGGACTCCTCAAGCCCAGCAAGCCTCTGAAGACTTCAAGCAATTTCTCACATCACCTCCCGTGTTGGCGTCACCTATGCCCCAAGAACCGCTAATGCTCTTCCTGGCGGCAACTACTCAGGTAGTCAGGACGGTGCTGGTGGTTTAGCGATCCGAATAGGGTTACATCCAGAAAGTCCAATGGTCATTCTACTTTGTCAGTGAGGTCCTTGCTAACTCGAAGACGAGATACCCGTTGGTCCAGAAGTTGCTCTACGGCCTACTCATCACTGTCCAAAAGCTGGTGCACTATTTCCAAGCACATCAAGTCACGATGGTCACATCGTTTCCACTCAGGGACGTCCTGCATAACCGCAGGGCCACCGGCCGAATCGCTAAATGGGCGCTCGAGTTGATGGCGTTTGACATCACCTTTCAGCCAAGTACAGCAATCAAATCACAAGCTCTAGCCGACTTTGTGGCCGAGTGGACAGAAGTTCAAATGCCTACATCAGCAGCGAAGCTAGAGTACTGGACAATGTACTTCGATGGTTCTCTACGGATTGGCAGCGCCGGGGCTGGCGTCGTACTAATGTCCCTCACCGGCGAAAAACTAAAGTATGTTCTACAAATCCACTTCCCGGCTTCCCACAACGTCGCCGAGTACGAGGCACTTATCCACGGGCTCCGCATTGCTATGTCACTCAGCATACGTCGACTAGTTGCACGCGGGGATTCTCAACTTGTGGTGAATCAAGTCATGAAGGACTGGATATGTCTCGATGATACCATGGCGGCATACTGTCAGGAGGTCCGCAAGCTGGAAAACAAGTTCGACAGGCTGGAGATAACACATGTCCTACGACAATACAATGATGCTGCAGACGAATTGGCAAATATGGGATCCAAGCGAGAAGCAGTCCCAACAGGGATCTTTGTCGAGCAACTTATGGAGCCATCAGTCAAGAAGAAACCAGTGCCAGAGCAGTCGAGAAGCGAAACTACCCTGGCTACGAACGAGGTGCTGCACATATGTCAAGATTGGTGGACTCCTGTTCTCAAATTCCTCCTGGGCGAGTAACTCCCAGAAGATCGTAGTGAAGCTAAACGAATCAAACGTCGAAGCAAGAGTTTCTTAGTCGTCGGAGAAGACCTATACCAAAGAAGTGCATCTGGGGTCCTCATGCGCTGCGTCACCACCGAGGAGGGCAAGCAGATTCTGCACTCGATCCACTCGGGCGTATATGGCAACCATGCCGCATCTAGGACGTTAGTTGAAAAGGCTTAACGACAGGGATTTTTCTGGCCAACAGCAGTAACAGATGCCAAAGATATTGTTCGCACATGCGAGGGTTGCTAGTTCTATGCAAGACAAACCAATCTCCCAGCCCAAGAACTCCAAACAATCCCAATCTCTTGGCCCTTCGCAGTATGGGGGCTTGACATGGTCGGGCCCTTCAAGAAAGCGCCAGGAGGGTTCACGCACTTGTTCGTCGCAGTGGATAAATTCACCAAGTAGATTGAGGCCAAACCCGTTGCAACCATAACAACGGCATGAGCAAAGGACTTCATCATGAGTATATTATACCGATTTGGGGTCCCTAACCGCATCATCATCGACAACGGTACTCAGTTCACGGGCGGCGTGTTTCAAGATTTCTGTGACGACTTCGGCATCAAGATCTGCTATGCGTCTATGGCACACCCGCGGAGCAACGGGCAGGTTGAACGAGCCAATGGTATGGTCTTACAAGGTATCAAGGCCAGGATATTCGACCGACTACAACCATACGCGGGCCGGTGGGTACAAGAACTCCCATCTGTTCTCTGGTCTCTCAGAACCATGGTTAGTCGGGCTGGGCAATCCCCTTTCTTTTTGGTCTATGGTGCTGAGGCTGTGCTACCAACCGAGTTAGAGTTCGGCTCTCCGTGAGTTCGGGCTTACTCAGAAGACATCTCAAACAACACCCGATTGGTCGAACTAGATCAGTTGGAAGAAGTGAGGGATATCGCAACAATCCAGTCGGCAAGGTATCTTGAAGGCCTACGTCGTTATCACAATCGCAATGTCCGTGGCCGCGCCTTTTTGGTTGGAGATCTTGTCTTGAGAAAAATACAAACCACCAAAGACAGGCATAAACTATCTCCAATTTGGGAAGGGCCGTTCATTATAGCGGGGGTTACTTGGCCAGGCGCCTACCGACTGAAGACCGAAGACGGTGCCCTCATCAGCAACTCATGGAATATAGAACAGCTACGTCCTTTCTATACCTGAGTTTTATACTTTCCCATGTGTACAGTTCCTCTCTGACTCACTACACCGCTTGTTCCAACCGAGTAGTGAGTCGGGGGTTGCATGTATTATATGTGCTTTGTCAATATTATACGAGCCTATTTTACTTAAGTTTTGAAGTTTTACTACGACTTTTCCATGTCTTCCTGAGTACAGCTTTCTGCGGTGAACGTTTTTATTAAGTTCCTATAGATTAACTCGGTGTAGGCTATATGGTCGAGTAAAGCTAATGACAACTAGGTAATAGTCTAAAGCTTGGCGGCATTGCACATATACTTACACATGTTCTTACAAAAACTTATATACACACCGACTGCATGATATACTGTTTTTACATATCCAGGTCCTAGGTGATAATCTCTGTAGTCGGCCTCGTCTTGGCTATCAGCTCCAGCGCCTCCTCAGGAGTCGTCTCCTCGGCAAACCCCTCCCCGATGGCCTCAACATCTGCCCTTGGGTAGATGGACTAGGTCATTGCCAGGGTCTGGGCCATGCCAGCAATAACATGCTCATCCGAATACCTCTTCAGGGCACTCGGTGCATCTTTAAGGCGCTCCTCCAGTTGGAAGATTGTGCTGGAGCTGGTTCCCATAGGATGAGGATTTATTAGGTCAAGGAGCCCTTTCACGGACTCGCCAAGGGTTTCCCGTGACTCCTTGACTACCCTGATCTCCTCTACGAAAGCCTGAAACTGGATCTGGGAATTGGCTCTAGGAGCTAACTGGGTTCACCAACAAGAAAACTTGTTAAGCAAAGCTGCAGATGGAGTAATTAATGGATTGGCTAAGGTTATTGTCAGGGCGGAGACTTACTTTTGTAGTTGGCCTCCCACTTGGCTATGGCCTTCTCCAGTTCAACTTTTTCTTTCTCGAGCTTAGTGTTGGCCTTTTTTAACTCGGCCTTCTCTTGCTCAAGCTCGGTTTTGGCCTTTGTCAGGTCGGCCTTGCCCTTTTCAAGTTTGGCCTTGGCTCTCTCGGACTCCTTCTGCTAGGTTTCTCCCTCTATTCGGGTCTTCAGCTCGGCTTCGAGGGCTGCACGACAGATTAGTCAAGAACTCAATGTTGCAGTCAAGACACAACTGGGTAGTCGGGAGCAACACAGCTGGAGAAATATACTAAGGATTTAGTCAGGAAGAAGTATTCTGGAGGCTTACCACTCATCTTCTTGGCTTAGTCCTAGTTCTCACTCTTGAGCTCGGTGACAGCCTTCCTCAGCCAAGATTCCCTCTCTTGGCTGCGCCCTTCTACTTCAGCTTTCAAGGCCCGGAGCTATTCCAATTCTTGGAGCTGGGGGGCAACTCGGGTCAGCACCTCATGCATCTTCTTCGAGCGATCGACAAGCTTCTGCTCGGGGAGTAACATGTCAAAGCAGAGTCAAGCGTCAAGAAATACTACCAAGATTCCAATACAACGGAAATCATACTTGAATCCCCTAGGACGCGGCGATTGTGGCACGAAGCAAGTCTTCTCGCTCCTTTTTCGCCGCCGCCTCATCGTGCTTGTAGCTCCGCGTAGTTCCGTCGGGCGCCGTCCAGCGGAATGTCCTTGGGAACTTGCACGGAGGGGCCTCCATCCTAGGGAGGTCGGGTCTGTCCGAAGGAAGGGACAGCGACGACGACGGTGACCAGGACGGCGACGGGGTCCCGGCCCTGTTGACACTGAAAATCACCGATCAGCGCTGAAGACGAGTTGATGATCTAGTTCGGTGCACTAGACACGTGAAGGCCTAGGAGATCTGCTTAGCTCCAGTGCAGGTCCTAAATTTGAGGTTCGTAGGCGTGCCAGTCAATTTGACCCCGCAATTGACAAGGAGATAGAAAAAGTTAGATCATTGATCCAATCGGCCAACCAGTCAATATAGAATTCCTCTAGCTGATTGCCGATAGCACTTGTACATCGGCTAGAAGCCGATGATGATATAAGCAAGTAATAAGCCAGCCGACTACCGAAAAATACTTGGACATCGGCTAGAAGCCGATGATAGAGTAGATAGGCAAAATAATAATCAAGACAATGCAATCGGCTTTATCTAGTGAAAGATAACCTATCGGCTAGGCGCTCTGATAGAACATTGCATAGACACCCATCGGCTTAACAAGGATAAATCTATCATTATCAGTCTAGTAGGTCAAACTTAACTGATGCAGCACAGATTAATAATGATAAAAGAACCTCGATGAGTCGATAGATCTAATACAATTGTGATGTATTATATGATAACTTATCGGCTATACATTCCGATAAGACCCTTGCATGAAAATCTATCAACCTAGCAGGAACAACTTATCATTAGCAGTTTAGTAGGTCGGACCTAACCGATGCAGCACAAACTGATGATAAATTGCACCCAGTAAGCTGATAAATCTACGCACGAGTGATGTGATATACCTATTCGGCCTAAGAGATCAAACCGAACTGATGCAGCCGTAGACAGAATAGATACACCGTGGTAAGCCGACTACCGTAGATCAGCTAGAATATCAGACCTAACCGAGGAAGTCCTAGCCGATAAGGTAGTCGGGGTAACGAGATTTACCCTCTCGCAGGAGTTTGGACCTAACCGATGCAGCCCGGCTCGAGAAGCAAGAACCCGTCGAAAAAGGTGGCGATGCGCTGAAGTTGTATTGATCTGAGAGATAGTTTACATGGTCCCTGGGCATATGTATTTATACCCCGAGTTGATACAATCCTGATCAGATACGAAACAGGAGTTTCCTATCTATAAAAGAAAAATTAACAAGCCCTGATCGGACACGAGATCAGGTTTCCTAAAAATCATTAAAGCTACCTAATTTATAGATAAAATAGTTAACTGCCATGCTGTGGTCTTCACGATTCCTTCCTGAATTCGGCTTCTAGAAGATTAGCTTCCATCGGCTGATATAGCCTCTTTCCTTAACTGAACATGATAACGAACCGTACCAAATTTTGGTGTTAACAGGCCCCCAACTCGGTGGCCTCCGGGGCGTCCGGGGTTGGCTCAGGAGCTACAGCGACGCGACAATGGGCGTTAGCTTAGGGGCTGGAAGAGCGGCTTCAGCAACCGCCCCTTGGTCGGCCGGGGTTGGCAGCCCTGCAGTCAGGGTGGTCTCAGTTTCTGCAACTAGGGCCGCCGCCGGCTCAGCAAGTGAGCTCGCTAGCGCTGGATCGGCTGAGGCAGGCTCGATAGTAGGGGCAGTCGTCGTGATTTCCTTAAGATTAATGTCGACCCGCTTCCTGCGTAATGAGTTGGATATCAAGACGCTACAACGCTGAACATGATTTTCAGAAGACCCAGAATGGCCTACCTCTTGGAGAACTTGAGCTTTTTTCCGGGAGATTCGGAGGGCGACACTGGAGGGCCGCTGGCTGTCAGGCCTGATAGCGCAGTAGTTGGCGGCGGCACATCCATCCTAGTCGGCCCCGCTTGTGGAGTGGCCAGCTGGGGTGACTGCGAACTCGAAGGCGCCATCCTTGGCCTCGATGTCGCTGGGCCTGGCAGCGTTGAGCTTGACTTCTTACTCGGCGGTGTGCTTTTTGGGCTCGATGTTGCTGAGCCCGACTGCGCTGGTCCCGGTCCGGGGCTTGAAGGCCTAGTGTGGAGGCCATGGGCCCCGGGTACCTCACCACCAACATATGGGCCACTCGGATAGAGGATGGGCCGAATCATGTAGTTAGAGATAAAATAGCACCCGGCAGACTTTGCCTTGTATGATAGGGAAAGCATAGTCTTAGTCGGATAAGTTTCTATCTCTGAGAAGGAAATCCCTTGGCCGTATCCGGCTAGGATACTTATCCTAGTCCCCTGCCCCCTAGTATATAAGGGAAGGCAGGACGCCCCTCAAGGGACACGAGATCACGAGATCATTAATCAACACAACTCCTCAGAGGAATAACACCACAACTGGACGTAGGGTATTACCTCACATCGAGGGCCTGAACCAGTATAAAATCTCTCTGTGTTCCTCTGCAATCCATTGAGTTTCCCCTCGCCGAGTAGCCCTATAGTTGTATTGCCGGTGTAAAACATCGACAGTTGGCGTGCCAGGTAGGGGTTCCGGCGATTTCTTCATCAACAAATTCGATGGATCCAACAAGCGGAGTCGACGGCAACAAGTTCTCCCCTAGAGACACAATTTCCTTCGGAAGCCTCGATTTCGTTGCCTACCAGATTGGCAACCTCACCTTGGCCGAAGCAGATCCAACCCAGCCGGCCGAGGAACCAGCCGATGTTGCGCCAGTCGGCCCACAGGACGCTGCAATCTCCTTCAACGACCTACTGCGGCAATCCTTCACTTCACTGAGCATTGGGACAACTCTTTCCTTCGGCGTCCGACTTGCGCTAGGCCTTGAGCCAGCTCGGGTTGGGCCAAGAAGGGGAGAGATCGTCAATCTCCCACACGGATTTGGCGACGCTGATGATCTACATCCCACGCAGCAGACCCGATCTCCTGTGATTCAATTTGGACATGGCCAAGCGCCATTTCAGATTGGATCTAGAGAGGTCAGAGTCGTTCTTACTCCGATAAACTACTCAGAGTCCGACTCCAAGTTGGATAACAGTTCGAACGCTAGTTCGGACTCCAGTCTGGCAAGTTTCCTTCTGCCTCGCGAGATCTTCATGGCCTCAACACCACCACTAGAGGTGCGCCGACTACAAGAGGAACAACAGGAGGAGGCGTGCCGATTGCGACAACAGGAGGAGGCTGACCGCGAAGCCCGCAATGATGGGCTACGCAAGGTTGGGCGAGCAGCTCAGCAGCAGATCCTTCAGACCAAAGTTGGCAATCACGATGTCTTCGTCATGCCACAACTGAATGTCGTGGCCGCTGCAACCTTGCTGGACACGCTCCAGCTCGGGCCTAATCACCAGGCCACCCCAACTATCGCCAAGATCAAGGCGATGATTATGGCTTCTGCCTGCCAACAACAATAACAGCAGTCGGGCGACACCATAGTACCGACTAACCGGTCGGGATCTCTAGCGGCGGGTTCATCTACATCAGCACGGCGCCGGGCGGCCGGCTCAAGTCAGCCACGTGAGGAGTCAAGGCAAACGTCACTCGGCAACACCAATAATGACGACCGGCGGCGTCCCCAGTATGACCGCTGGCCCAACCAAGATCTCCGAGAACGCCTACAACACGACCTCTGCCATACCATCAACGCTAGGTGCCACGAACGAGATGAGGACGAGCGCCGCCAACTAGAGGATGAAAATGAGCGCTTCGGTCTCCATCATGAGCGGTTTAACCACCGTGGTTGAAGCCCGAGCCCTCATGAAGACGAAGGCATTCCAGCTTTCACTCGGGAGCTACAGGATGTCCACTGGCCGACTGGCTTTAAGCCCACAGGGATTGAAAAGTATGATGGCAAAATAAATCCCGAGTCCTGGCTCACCGTATATACCTTGACAGTTCAAGCTGTTGGGGGCGACCACAAAGCCATGGCTAACTACCTCCTAGTCACGCTAGACGACTCGGCGAGGACATGGCTAACAGGGCTCCCAAGGCGGTCGATCTGTTCCTAGGGAGAACTCAAGGAGCGGTTCATCGCCAATTTTCAGGGAACCTACGAGAGGCCATCTTCTGAGCACGATTTGTATCAACTACATCAGAAGAAGAACGAGTCTCTATGGGAATTTATCAAGAGATCCTCTGAGAAGCGCAACAAGATCCCAATGATCTGAGACGAGGCCATCATCGCCGCCTTTCGCAAGGGAGTGAAGGATGCCCCGTTCATCGTAAAGTTTACTCGGAAGCCACCATCCTCGATCCGGGCTCTCTTCAACATGGCAAACAAATACGCCAACTCGGCTGAAGCGGTCGTAGAGGCCCTCGACGAGAAGAAGGAGTCCTGACAGAAGGACCAAAAGACGAAACCTAATAACGAGCCATCCCAAAACAAGTCCGGCAACCGCAAGCAGAAGTCGGACAACGAGGTGGCCAACATGGAGCGAACTCAGTCGTGGCCCCAACGCAACAACGACTACCAGAAAGTCATGAGTGGGCCATGCCCCTTCCACCCCAAGGGCAAGCATGCGGCCAAAGACTGCTACATGCTCAAGAAGTTTGCCTCTAAGCAGGCTTCATCGTCTGGCACCGACAAGGACAAGGACAAGCCAGACTCGGGCCCAGCCGACGACTTTCAAGACCCCCAGGCCGAGCTCAATCATATTTTTGGAGGGCCGCTCGCGTACGAGTCCAAGCGCAAACAGAAGCTAATCAGCGCGCCGACATCAACACGGTCTCTACGACGGACACCCCCCAGTACCTGCGCTGGTTAGAGATGGCCATCACCTTCAACCGCGCAGATCACCCAGATCGGGTTTCACACCCAGGACGCTACCCACTGTTCGTCTGGACTCGTCAGTCAGATAATATCAAGCTGAAGAAACCCTCATCGACGGAGGCAGCGCGCTCAACTCTTATTCGCCAAGACTTTGGACGAGATGAGGATTCTCGTTCAGAATTACGGGCTGAGCACTGTGCCCTATCCACGGGGATAATTCCCGGCCTGTCATCAACTCCCACTCAGGCAGAGTCTACATTGCCAGTATCCTTCAGCAACGCGGGATAACTTCGGCACGAAAACGTCTTGACTTTCACCGGCTTCACACTTTACGACCTGAAAAGGTGAGGACGACATACGCTCATCCGAGATTCTTCAGACTGAATGGCGGACCGCCCCAACTGGAGCGATACTCGGTGACTGACCGGCACTCACCAAATTTAATGGCGATAGTCGCACTATACATATATGGTGTCAAGATGCCTGGGCCAGCAGGAGTCCTCTCCCTCTATAGCGACGTCAAGCAAGCTTTCACCTGCGACAAGGAGAGTTGCGAACTGGCTCAATCACAAGAGGCGGCAGTCGGGTGCAATAGCATCCGGCAAGCCGCCACAACTGAAGTCGAGCAAGATCAAGTGCCGGCAAAGAAAGTGGCGAAGTCGGGAATTTCAGCGGACTCTGACACGAAGAAGATCCCCCTGGACCCTTCTGACCCCTCCAAGACTACCCTAGTCGGGACTGGACTCGACCCCAAATAGGAAGACGCACTCGTCACCTTCCTACAAATCAACAAGTATATCTTCGCATGGAAACTGTCCGACATGCCAGGCGTACCACGGGAGGGGATCGAGCACACCCTAAACATGAAGATAGACGCCAAGCCGGTCAAACAACGGCTGTGGCGATTCACTCAGGACCGCAAGGATGCTATTTGGGAGGAGATCACCAAGCTCCTTGCAGACGGGTTCATCAAGGAGGTCTGTCACCTAGATTGGCTAGCAAATCCAGTTCTAGTGCGGAAGAAAAATGGTACATGGCGCATGTGCGTCGACTATACCGATCTCAACAAGGCATGCCCCAAGGACCCGTTCGGTTTACCGAGAATAGACCAGGTGGTGGACTCAACCGTAGGGTGCGACCTTCTCAGTTTTCTCGACTGCTACTCGGGATACCACCAAATCAGCTTGAAAGAGGAGGACTGTCTCAAGACATCTTTTATCATGCCGTTTGGAGCGTATTGCTACATCACCATGCCGTTCGGTTTGAAAAACGCTAGAGCAACGTATCAACGGGCAATTCAGCGGTGTCTACACACTCAGATCAGGTGCAACGTGGAGGCCTACGTCGATGACGTAGTGATCAAGACTATGTCCAAAGAAGACCTCATCGCTGACCTGGAAGAAACCTTCTGCAATCTTCGAAGATTCAAGATGAAGTTAAACCCGGAAAGTGCGCCTTCGGTGTGCCATCCAGCAAGCTACTCGGCTTCATCATCTTGCATCGAGGCATCGAGGCCAACCCGGAGAAAGTCAACGCAATAATGAACATGGCCCCCCCGACTAACCAGAAGGACATCCAGAAGCTGACAGGCTGCATGGCAGCTTTTAGTCGGTTTATTTCCCGACTGGGCGAACGGGGTATGCCCCTTTTCAAGCTATTAAAGAAAGCAAACGACTTCCAATGGTCTCTTGAAGCCCAGCAAGTCTTCGAAGACTTCAAGAAATTTCTCACATCATCCCCCATGTTGGCGTCACCCATGCCCCATGAACCGCTAATGCTATATCTGGTGGCAACCACTCAGGTAGTCAGCACGGTGCTGGTGGTCGAGCGATCCGAACAGGGTCACATCCAGAAAATACAAAGGCCAGTTTACTTTGTCAGCGAGGTGCTTGCCGACTCGAAGACGAGATATCCGTAGGTCCAGAAGCTGTTATATGGCCTACTCATCACAGTCCGGAAGCTGGTGCACTATTTCCAAGCACATCAAGTCACGGTGGTCACATCGTTTTCACTCGGGGATGTCCTTCATAACCGCGAGGCCATCGGCCGAATCGCTAAATGGGCACTCGAGTTGATGGCATTCGATATCACCTTTTAGCCACGGACAGCAATTAAATCACAAGCTCTAGCCGACTTCGTGGCCGAGTGGACAGAAGTTCAACTGCCTACGTCAAGAGAGAAGCTAGAATACTGGACAATGTACTTCGACGGTTCCCTACGGATCGGCGGCGCCGGGGCTGGAGTTATACTGACGTCCCCCACCTGCGAAAAATTGAAGTATGTTCTACAAATCCACTTCCCGGCTTTCTACAATGTCGCCGAGTACGAGGCACTTATCCACGGGCTCCGTATTGCTATATCACTCGGCATACGTCGACTGGTTGTGCGCGGGGATTCTCAACTCGTGGTGAACCAAGTCATGAAAGACTAGACTTGTCTCGATGATACCATGGCGGCATACTGTCAGGAGGTTCGCAAGCTGGAACACAAGTTCGACGGGCTGGAGATAACACATGTCCTACGACAAAACAATGATGCTACAGACGAGCTGGCAAACATGGGATCCAAGCGAGAAGTGGTTCCGACTGGAATCTTTGTCGAGCAACTTATGGAGCCATCAGTCAAGAAGAAAACCGGCGCCGGAACAGTCGGGAGGCAAACCTACCCCGGCTATAGATGAGGTGCTACACATATGTCAAGACTAGCGGACCCCTGTTGTCAAATTTCTCCTGGACGACGAACTCCTAGAAGATCGCAGTCAAGCCGAGCAGAATAAGCGTCGAAGCAAAAGCTTTCTACTAGTTAGAGAAGACCTGTATCGAAGGAGCGCATCTGGTGTCCTCATGCGTTGCGTCACCACCGAGGAGGACAAGCAGATCCTACAGTCGATCCACTCGGGCATATGTGGCAACCATGCCGCATCCAAGACGTTAGTCGAAAAGGCTTACCGGCAGGGATTTTTCTGGCCCACAGCAGTAACTGACGCAAAGGAAATTGTTTGCAAATGTGTGGGTTGCTAGTTCTACGCAAGACAAACCAATCTCCCAGCCCAGGAACTCCAAACAATCCCCATTTCTTGGCCATTCACAAAATGGGGGCTTGACATGGTCGGGCCTTTCAAGAAAGCGCCAGGAGGGTTCACACATCTATTCGTCACAGTGGATAAATTCACCAAGTGGATTGAGGCAAAACCCGTTTGTGGGTGCCATGGGCACCGGGTACCTCATGACAAGCATATGGGCCACTCGGATAGAGGATGGGCCTAGCCTTGTAATTAGAGATATAGCTAGATTCGGCAGACTTCGCCTTGTATAGAAAGGAATATACAGTCCTAGTCGGGTACGTTATATCTCTAAGGGGAGATCTCCTAGTCGTAATCCGATGGGGACTCCTACCTTGTAACCTTGTCCCCCAGTATATAAGGGGAGGCAGGGCGCCCCATGAGGGCAGAAGAGCTCATAGAAGCACACGGCCATACAGTTCATCAGAACTACCACCGTATATCCTCAAAGGAATACATACAAACTGGACGTAGGGTATTACCTCACATCGAGGCCTGAACCAGTATAAATTTCCTTGTGTTCCTTTGCAATCCACCGAGTTTCCATCCGCCGAGTAGCCCCATATATTTATTGCCGGTGTAAAACATCGACAGTTGGCGCGCCAGGTAGGGGCTTCGGCGCGATCTACATCTACAAGCTCGATGGATCCAGCAACCGAAGTCGACGGCGGCAAACTCCCCCCCGGAGATACAATCGCATTCAGAAGCCTTGACTTCGTCGCCGACCAGATCGGCAATCTCACCCCGGCCGACACGGACCCGATCCAACCGGCCGAGGAACCAGCTGACTCCGCGCCAGTCGGCCCACACGACGCTGCGGCAATCTTCGACGACATGCTGCGGCGATCTCCAATACGCCCGAGTCCAGGGACAACTCTTCCTTTCAGTGTTCGACTCGGACTCGGTTCTGAGCCGGCCGAGATCGGGCCGAGAAGGGAAGAGATCGTCAACTTCCCGTTCGGACTCAGCGACGCCGCGGATATCTACAATCTACATCCAACGCGGCAAACCCGATCCCCTGGAGTTCGACTCGGATACGGCTCCGAGCCGCTCGAGATCGGATCTAGGGAGGTCGGAGTTGTAATCACCCCCATCAACTATTCCGACTATGACTCTCAGTCAGACTACGACTCCCAGTCGGATTCCGACTCCAAGTCGGATACCAGCTCGGCAAGCTTCACTCCGCCGCGAGAAATTTTCATGGCATCCAGAGGCTCTACTCCTATTCAGGAATCATGCCGACGACACGAGCCACAAGAGGAGGAGGCCTGCCGACTGCAAGAACAACAGGAGGAAGAAGCAAGACGCCTGCACGCCCGCAACGACGATCTACGCAAGGCTGAGCAAACCGCTCAGCAGCAAAATCCTCCAAACCCGAGTGTCGGCGACCACGATGTCTTCGTTACTCCCCAACAGAACATCGTGGCCGCTGCAACCCTACTGGACACAGTCCAGCTTGGGCCTGATCACCAGGCACCCCGACGATCGCAAGGATAAAAGCCATGCTTACCGCTGCTGCATGTCGCAGCACCAACACTCGGGGAGATACCCTCATACCGACCGACCAACCGGTCGGCATCCCCAATGGAGTCTCGTCTACCTCAAAGCGATGCCGAGTGGCCGGCTCTAGTCGGCTGCACACGGAGTCACGCCCAAACGTCACTCGGCAACCCAAACAACAACCGGCAACGTCGAAGTGACCGTCGGGAACAACCGGGATCTCCGAGGCCAACTATGGCGTGATCTTCGGCAGGACACCAATGCTCGTGCGCCGCGAACGAGAAGAAGACGAGCAACGCCAACTGGAAGACGAGAACGAGCATTTCGGCCTCCACCACGAGCGGTTTCGCCGCCGTAGTCGGGGTCGGAGTCCACATAGAAGACGGAGGAAATACCAGCCTTCACCCAGGAGCTATGACAGGTCGACTGGCCGCCGGGTTTCAAGCCTACAGGCATCGACAAAATACGACGGCAAGACCAATCCCGAGTCTTGGCTCACGGTCTACACTCTGGCGATCCTGAGCAAGCTGGAGGAAATCACAAAGTTCATGGCTAACTACCTCCCAGTCGCTTTAGCCGACTCGGCGAGGACATGGCTAACAGGAACTCCCAAAGCGATCAATCGGCTCTTGGGGAGAACTGGCCGGGAACGATTCATCACCAAAACTTCCAGGGGGAACATACGAGAGGCCATCTTCCGAGTACGACCTATATCAGTTGCGCCAAAGGAAGAACGAGTCTCTTCGTGACTTCATCAAGAGGTTTTCTGAGAGGAGAAAACTCAATCCCGAAGATCAAGACGAGGTCATCATCGCAGCCTTTCGAAAAGGAGTCAGAGACACCTCGTTCACTCGACAAATTCACGCGGAAGCCTCCCAACTCTGTCAAGGCCCTATTCGACCATGGCAAACAAGTACGCCGACTCGGCCCATGCTGTTGCCGAGGCCCTCGATGATAACAAGTCACCCTGACAGAAGAAGCGGGACGACACCGACGACGCGGTCCCGACTAAAGCTGGGAAATCGCAAACGCAAGTCAGACGGCTCTATTTGTGGCGAGTCGGTCACAATCGTCTTCGACTTTTCAAACAACTGAGGATTATCAGAACCCAACAAGTGACATGCTCGGGGCTCACAAGCCTCAAACACGAGGATGGCATCCCCACTTCCCAAAATACCGAACAAGCTAAGTCGCTTTCTGATAAACATCTCCTCACTCGGCCTTGAAGTGCCACAGCCGCTTACACCTAATAGGATGTATAAGCTGCGCATTTACTTTTTTTTCCGTTTTTGCTTCTTAAAATGATTACAAAAGTACTCGAGTAGCATAAATCTCGATCCGTGAAACTCTGCTCCATGTAAGACGAACTCAAGTCACCCAAAACGCGTGCCTGGGAAAGAGCCATGAGCCCAACTCCCGACGCTTAGGGGGGCTATGGACTAGTCGGGCAGAGTGCTTAAACGTAAGGGGTCAACTACTCGAGGAAATTAATATCAAAAAGAGGAAGAACACGTAATTTACATACATTGTGAAATACATTTTATTCGGTGATTATTTCCATCATCAGATGCTACTCATCCGATATTATTATTTTGCAGGCCCAGCTCCGGTTACGCGTGACAGGAACTCAGGGCTGCGAGCCCATCTCCTACGCTCGGGGGCTGGACAAGTCTGCCAAAATACAACTCGGGATGCTCCGTGAGGGCTACTCACCGAGTACTTGCGCCAGTCGGGACGTCATCTTCCCCGACTACGCTCCATGGGAGCTAACAATCGGCCCCCGGCGCCAGTCGGGCGCTGTGTACCACTCGGCTAAGTAGGGTACGCCCATGAGGGTCGCCAGCCGAATCCTACGGCTAATGCTAGGTTCGGGTACCTTATTTTGGCCGCACTCTGTCAGGTTGGGTACGCCCCATGAGGGTCGCCAGCCGAATCCTATGCTAATGCAAGATTCGGGTGCCTAGCCTTGGCTATAACTCTGTTGGATAGGGTACGCCCCATGAGGGGTCACCAGCCGAACCCTCTGCTAATGCAAGGTTCGGGTACCTTGTTCGGCTTTTCCCAAGTCAGAGAGAGACTACATCGTCAAAGCGTATCCGGAGTTCTCATGCACTGTGTCACACCTGAGGAGGGCAAGCAGATCCTGCAACATACCTACTCGGGTACATGTGGCAACCAGTTTGCATCCAGAACGTAAGTCGGAAAGGCTTGCGAATAAGGATTTTTCTGGCTGATTGCGGTTACCAACACCAAAAAACTCATCCTGACATGCAATGGATGATACTTCCCTAGAGCTATGCTGGATAGGTCGGCTCAGGCCGGCTTATTTGGTAGCAGCCACCAAGATATGAGTTCCTACGGTAGCATGCTCCATGTGGGCCGCCCGCAGGCTGAGTTGAAATTATAGCGCTGGTGCTACCAACAGGAGCCGATGAGGTAAACAGATATGCTTCATGAGAGCCTTATTGCTAAACATATGTGTTTGGGTATCTGTTTTATCCACCAGGTCTCGAGGATATATATCCTTACGAGGATCACAAGCTGGTCTTCATTAAAATTGGGGATGCAGGTATCTTTCTCGGGTACACCTGACCACGCCGTGGATTTATTTTCATAAAGTGGTACTCGGCCTACATGCGCGGCCATCAGTTGCCATGAGCAACATCATTCCCGCTGACATGACGCGGATGAGTCTAACTTTCGAGTAGTACACTACTCGGGAGAGACTATAAAATTCTCATTCCCGCTGACATGACGCGGATGAGTCTAACTTTCGAGTAGTACACTACTCGGGAGAGACTATAAAATTCTCATTCCCGCTGACATGACGCGGATGAGTCTAACTTTCGAGTAGTACACTACTCGGGAGAGACTATAAAATTCTCATTCCCGCTGACATGACGCGGATGAGTCTAACTTTCGAGTAGTACACTACTCGGGAGAGACTATAAAATTCTCATTCCCGGCTGACATGATGCCGACGAGTCGAATTTTCGAGTAGTACACTACTCGGGAAAGACTATAAACATTCTTCCAGCTGACGAGCTGAAGAGTCTAACTTCCGAATGGGACGCCACTCGGGAAAGACTATAAACACCTTTTCCAGCTGACATGAAGCTGACGAGTCTAATTTTCGAGTAGTATATTACTCGGGAAAGACTATAAACACCCCCTTTCCAGCTGACATGACGCTGAAGAGTCCCATATACGAGTAGCATCCTACTCGGCAAGACTATAAACACACATTCCGACTGACATGAAGTCGAAGAGTCCTATATACGAGTAGTTCCCTACTCGGCAAGACTATAAATCATATTCCGGTTGACATGATACCGAAGAGTCTCATGTACCAGTAGTAATCTACTCAGGAAAGACTACAAGGTTAAAGATCTTTGACTTCATGTTTAATTGTTTTCACAATTAAGCACAAAGTCGGGGGCTACACCTAATAGGTGCGCCTATTCGGCGCACACTATTCCAACATCTACATCGAGACCTTCATAGCCTCGCTGCCAGCTGACATGAAGCAGGACTCGGGAGAAGCAGCACTCAGACAAAGAGTACTCGGGAGCAATGCACTCGGGAAGACTTCACCGTGGAGGATGAGCACTCGGCATCAGCTGTGACTCAACTATGAAGGTCTCGGGGGCTACTGTGGGTGCCATGGGCCCCGGGTACCTCATGACAAGCATATGGGCCACTCGGATAGAGGATGGGCCTAGCCTTGTAATTAGAGATATAGCTAGATTCGGCAGACTTCGCCTTGTATAGAAAGGAATATACAGTCCTAGTCGGGTACGTTATATCTCTAAGGGGAGATCTCCTAGTCGTAATCCGATGGGGACTCCTACCTTGTAACCTTGTCCCCCAGTATATAAGGGGAGGCAGGGCGCCCCATGAGGGCAGAAGAGCTCATAGAAGCACACGGCCATACAGTTCATCAGAACTACCACCGTATATCCTCAAAGGAATACATACAAACTGGACGTAGGGTATTACCTCACATCGAGGGCCTGAACCAGTATAAAATTTCCTTGTGTTCCTTTGCAATCCACCGAGTTTCCATCCGCCGAGTAGCCCCATATATTTATTGCCGGTGTAAAACATCGACACCGTTGCAACTATAACAGCGGCACGAGCAAAGGACTTCATCATGAGTATACTATACAGATTGGGGGTTCCTAACGGCATCATCACCAACAACGGTACTCAGTTCACGGGCGGCGTATTCCAAGACTTCTGCGAAGATTTCGGCATCAAGATCTGCAATGCATCTGTGGCACACCCACGGAGCAATGGGCAGGTCGAATGAGCCAACGATATGGTCTTACAAGGCATCAAGGCCAGGATATTTGACCGACTACAACCATACGCGGGCCGGTGGGTACAAGAACTCCCATCTATTCTCTGGTCTCTCAGAACCACGGTTAGTGAGGCAACAGGGCAATCCCCTTTCTTTCTGGTCTACGGTGCTGAGGCTATGCTACCGACAGAGTTACAGTTTGGCTCTCTGCGAGTCTGGACTTACTCAGAAGACTTCTCAAAAAATACCCGATTGGTCGAGCTAGATCAATTGGAAGAAGCAAGGGACATTGCAACAATCCAGTCGGCAAGGTATCTTCAAGGCCTACGTCGCTACCACAATCGCAATGTTCGTGGCTGCGCCTTTTTGGTTGGGGATCTCGTCTTGAGGAAAATACAAACCACCAAAGACAGGCACAAATTATCCCCAATCTGGGAAGGGCCGTTCATTATAGCCGAGGTCATGCGGCTAGGCGCCTACCGACTGAAGATCGAAGACGGTGCCCTTATCAGCAACTCATGGAATATAGAACAGCTACGTCCTTTCTATACCTGAGCTTTATACTTTCTCATGTTTACAGTTTCTTTGACTCACTACGCCGCTTGTATCAACCGAGTAGTGAGTCGGGGGCTGCATGTATTATATGTGTTTTGTCAATAATATACGAGCCTGTCCTACTCCAGTTATGAAGCCTTACTACTACTGTCACGTTTGCCCGAGTACAGTTTCTTACATTGAACGATTTTATTAAGTTCCGCCAGACTAACTCGACGTAGACTACATAGTCAAGTAAAGCTAATGACAACTGAGTAATAATTCAAAGCTTGGCGGCATTGCACATATATTTACACATGTTTTCCACAAAAAGTTTATACATATCGACTACATGATATGTTGCTCTTACAGACCCAGGTCTCGGGTGATTATCTCAGTAGTCGGCCTCGCCCGGGCTATCAGCTCCAGCGCTTCCTCGGGCGTCGTCTCCTCGGCAAACCCCTCCCCGATGGCTTCAATGTCTGCCCTCGGGTAGATTGATTTGGTCATCGCTAGGGTCTGGGCCATGCCGGCAATGACATGCTCATCCGAGTACCTCTTTAGGGCACTCGGTGCATCCTCAAGACGCGCCTCCACTTGGGGGATTCGGCTGCAGCTGGTTCCCGCAGGGTAGGGATCCATCAGATCAAGGAACCCTTTCACGGACCCGACGAGGGCCTCTCGTGACTCCCTGATAACCCTTATCTCCTCTGTGTAAGCCTGATATTGGGCCTGGGCATCCTTCAGCCAAGCTTCCCTCCCCGCGTGGCGCTCCTCCATCTCGGCCTTCAACGCCCGGAGCTGCTCTAACTCCGCGAGATGGGGGGCCATTTTGATCAGGATCCCGGTCATCTCCTCATTACGATCAACAAGCTTCTGCTTAGGGAGACAACAAGTCAAGAGCGGAGTTAGACGTAAGAACAGGAAGACCACCAGGACTCCACCGCAAGAATCATACCCAACCCCTTGGGACCCGGCAATGGTGGCGTGGAGCAAGCTTTCACGTTCCCTTTTCACCGCGGCCTCATTGAGCTTGAACCTCCTCGCGGTTCCATCAGGCGCCGTCCAGGTGAACGTCCGAGGGAACTTACGCAGAGGAGCTTCAATCCGAGGAAGGTTTGGGATCTCTGGTGGCGGCGACGATGACAACGACCATGACGGCGACGGGGTCCTGGCCCCCATGCCGGCGTCCCCTGCAGCCTCGGGGGTCAACTCAGGGGCTGGGGCAGCAACCTCAGTAACCGCCCCTTGGTCGGGCGGCATCAGCGGCCCCTAGTCGGGACCACCTTAGTCACCATGACTAGGATGGCCACCAGCTCAGCGGGTGTGCTCGTGGGGGCCGGCTCGGCTGGGGCGGGCTCTTCAAAGGGAGCGGTCGAACGGTCTCCTTGTGATTGATATCGGCACGCTTAGAAGGGAGCGGTCGAACGGTCTCTTGGTAAAACAGACATCAAAATACTACTGCAACAGACAAGAATCTCAGAAGATCCAGAGCAGCTTACCTCTTGGAGAACTTGAGTTTCCCGCCAGGCGATCCAGGTCTCGGCAGAGCGCTATGCCTGGTTGTCGGCCTGGTTGGCGAAGCAGTCGGCGGCGGCGTGGCAACTGGAGGCGGCCCCGTTGGTGGCATGTCCGACTCGGGCATCCGTCTGCTTGGCGGCGCCTGCTCAGACCGTGTACTCAGCGTGCTTTGTCGGCTTGGCAGTGTCGAGCTCTGTCGTACTGATCCCAACCTAGGACTTGATCGCCTGGGCGCCACGGCGGCGGTGTCCTTTATCTTCAGAGCTCCTACCACGACACACAGCGTCATGGCCCCCTCGCCCCGATATAGAACAGCTTTTTCCCCGCTCTCTTGCAGTCTGGTTGGGCAGCAGGGGGGCTCCTCGGCCTCTTCTTTGATTTAACGGCTGACAACGGGCGGGAGTCCTCATCGAACTCCTCGCATTCCTACAGAAGATTCAATAACATATATCACATAATGCTGGGCAATCGCAGATACAGGCCCATGGGCATTCGTCACAGAAGAAGGATAAAGATTACCTTGGGACGGGGCTGAAGGAAGCTATAAGCCGCCGTCCGGCGTTTCTCGTCTTCAGTCTCGATCACCCCCTTGGAGAAGTAACCAAACAGGATCTCGGTCACCTTGCACTGGTCGGCCGATTCGTGGCTTACTCGGTCAGGATCATATTTGCCCTAAAAATCCCAGCCAAACGCGCTCCTCAGCTTTAGCGGCTGGATGCGCCGAGTCAGGAAACACCGGGCCACCCAAGGCCCGGTTAGGCCAGCTTCCTTAAGCTTATCTAATTTCACCTGCAACTGATGTACTTGGCCCATCTCCTTGGAGGTTGGCTCCGATGACCAATTTGGGGAAACTACCGGTGGCAAGCCGGTGAATGGACGCAAGGAGGGTGCTAGATCTGTGCAATAGAACCACTCCTTGTGCCAGCCTTTCAAGGAAGATTTCAAGGGGAGATCAAGATATGTTTTCTTCCCATCACTCCTCAACTGGAGACCAGCCCCCCCAATCACATTGATATTATTCTTGGAGGGCTGGGGTTTGATGTGGAACAGATGCCTAAAGAAATTAAAATGGGGCTCCACACCCAAAAAGCACTCGCAGAGAGTAACAAATATGGAGATTTGAAGAATCGGGTTGGGATTCAAATTCACCAACTCCAACTCGTAGAAGTCAAGGATGCGGCGGAAGAATGCAGAAGAGGGAAGGCACAAACCCCGATCGAAAAAAGAGGCAAAAACTATTGTTTCGCCAGATTGGGGATTTGGGACTGACTCACCCTTAGCCAGCCACCAACGGATCACCTCCTGGCTTGGCAACTTCAATTGATTTTCCAGTAGCTTCAGTTTCACCGTGCCGCAATCCGAAGTCGGCCAAACATTCCCCGGTGCACCCGCAGGATCCGAAGCTTTCGACATGGTTGGGGGCGGAGAGATTTGAAGGAAAAGCGATTGGGGGCTTGGAACATATGAAGAGGATTGGAATCGCCCGAGTTCGAGCGGGGAACAGCAGCAGCAGCAGCTATTCCTAGCCGAGCAGGAGGCGAAAAGTTGGGTGCGGAGGCGGAAGATGAAGCGATTGGTCGCTTTGGGGACGATGAAGGAATCCCCATTATTTATAGAGCCTGTGCCGACTAAATGGGCTTGGGCCAACATAGTCGGTACTGGGCCACCAAGATATGAGTTCCTACAGTAGCACACTCATAATGGGCCGCTAGCGGGCTGTGTTGAAATCGAAGTGCTGGTGCTACGAACAGGAACCGATGAGGTAAACAGGTATGCTTCATGAAGGCCTAACTGCTAAACATATATGTTTGGGTATCTGTGTTATCCACCAGGTCTCGAGGATATATCCTTATAAGGATCATAAGCTGGTCTTTATTAAAATTGAGGATGCAGGTATCTTTCTCGAGTACACTTGACCACGCCGTGGATTTATTTTCATAAAGTGGTACTTGGCCTACATGCGTGGCCATTAGTTGCCATGAGCAACATTATTTCAGCCGATATGACGCTGAAGAGTCTAACTTTCGAGTAGTGCACTACTCGGGAGAGACTATAAATTTCTCATTCCCACTGACATGATGCGGAGGAGTCTAACTTCTGGGTGGGATGCCACTCGGGAAAGACTATAAACCCCCTTTCCAGCTGACATGAAGCTGAAGAGTCCCATATATGAGTAGCATCCTACTCGGCAAGACTATAAACACACATTCCGACTGACACGAAGTCGAAGAGTCCTACATACGAGTAGTTCCCTACTCGGTAAGACTATAAAGTTTATTCCGGTTGACATGATACCGAAGAGTCTCATATACCAATAGTATACTACTCGGGAAAGACTATCAGGTTAAAGATCTTTGACTTTATGTTTAATTGTCTTCACAATTAAGCACAAAGTTGGGGGCTACACCTAATAGGTGCGCCTATTCGGCGCACATTATTCATACATCTATATGAAGCCCTTCATAGCCTCACTGCCAGCTAACATGAAGCAGGACTCGGGAAGAAGACTCACTCGGATAAAGAGTACTCGGGAGCATCGCACTCGGGCAATCTTCACTGTGGAGGATGAGCACTTGGCATCAGCTGTGACTCAACTATGAAGGTCTCAGGGGCTACTGTGGAGGCCATGGGCCACGGGTACCTCACCACCAGCATATGGGCCACTCGGATAGAGGATGGGCCGAATCATGTAGTTAGAGATAAGATAGCACCCGGCAGACTTTGCCTTGTACGATAGGGAAAACATAGTCTTAGTCAGATAAGTTTCTATCTCTAAGAAGGAAATCCCTTGGCCATATCCGGCTAGGATCCTTATCCTGTACCCCTGCCCCCTAGTATATAAGGGAAGGCAGGGCGCCCCTCAAGGGACACGAGATCACGAGATCATTAATCAACACAACTCCTCAGAGGAATAACACCACAACTGGACGTAGGGTATTACCTCACATCGAGGGCCTGAACCAGTATAAAATCTCTCTATGTTCCTCTGCAATCCATTGAGTTTCCCCTCGCCGAGTAGCCCTATAGTTGTATTGCCGGTGTAAAACATCGACACCTAGTGGCTGCGCTGGTGGTGTCTCTGATCTTGAGGCTCCCAACTGCGGCACTCGGCATGATGACCTCCTTCTTGCCCTGGTCTACAACGGGTTTCTTCCCCGCTCTCTTGGAGTCGAGCTAGGCGGCAGAAGGACTTCTCGGCCTCTTCTTTGACTTCGTGGCCGACAGCGGACGGGAGTCATCATCAAACTCCTTGAACCACTGCAAACAATTCAACAATATACATTGCACGACGCTGAGCAATTATGGATACATGTCTACAGGCATTCATCATAGAAGAGAAGCAAGGGTTACCTCGGGACGAGGCCGGTTTCGGCTATAAGCCACGATGGAGCGCTCTGCGTCCTCCGTTTCGATCACCCCATTGGAGAAATAAGTGAACAATGTTTTGGTCACTTTTTGCTGGTCAACCACCTCTTGGCTTTCTCGGTTGGGGTTGTTTTTCCCTTGATAATCCCAGCAGAACTCGCTCCTCAACTTCAATGGCTGGACGCGTCGGGTTAGGAAACGCTTGGCCACCTAGGGGCTAGTCAGGCCGGCTCTCTTAAATTTCTCCAACCTTGCCAGCAACTAATGCACTTGGCCCATCTCTTCGAAGGTTGGATCCGAGGACCAATTGGGCGAGACCGCCGGTGGCAAGCCGGTGAATGGAGGTAGGGAGGATTCCAGATCAGAACAGTAGAACCACTCCTTATGTCAACCTTTCAGGGAGGATTTCAAAGGAAGATTGATATATATTTTCTTCATTTCACTCCTCAATTGAAGGCCAGCCCCCCAATCACCTGGACCCTATTCTTGGAGGGCTAGGGCTTGATGTGGAATAAGTGCCTAAAGAAATTGAAATAGGGTTCTACACCCAAGTAGCACTCGCAAAGAGTCACGAAAATAGATATTTGCAAGATCGAGTAGGGATTCAGATTCACCAACTCCAATCTGTAGAAGCTAAGAAGACGGTGGAGGAACGCAGAGGAGGGAAGAAATAAACCCCGGTCAAAGAAAGAGGCAAAAACAATAGTCTCACCGGCTTGGGGATTTGGAACCGACTCACCCTCAGCCGGGCGCCACTCGGATGATGTCACGGCTTTGCAGCCACAACGACTTCTCCAGCCTTTTCAGCTTCGACCGGCTGCAATCCGAGGTCGGCCATCCTTCGTCTGACGCCCCAACGGAAATCTGGAACCTTCGGCATAGTTGGGGGACAAGAAATTTGGGGAAATGTGGTCGGGGGCTTGGAATGGACAAAGGAAAGCAGAATTGCTTGAGCTTCAATGGGGAGGAGCAAGCAATGGCGAACCCTAACGGAGCGGGAGGCGAAATTCGGCGCGGAGCTGGGAAGACGAAACGATTGGTCGCTTGGGGAAGATAGAGGAATCTTTTCTCTCTCCCCCAGCCTTTATAGAGCTTGTGCCGACTCATGGGCTTGGGCCTACATAGTCAGTACTGGGTTACCAAGATATGAGTTTCTATAGTAGCACGCTCAATATGGGCCGCTCGCTAGCTGTATTAAAATCGCAGTACAGCTGCTACCAACAGGAACCGATGAGGTAAACAAATATGCTTCATGAAGGCCTAATTGCTAAACATATATGTTTGGGTATCTGTTTTATCCACCAGGTATTGAGGATATATCCTTATAAGGGTCACAAGCTGGTCTTCATCAACATTGGGGATGCAGGTATCTCTCAAGTACATCTGACCACGCAATGGATCTATTTTCATAAAGTGGTACTCGGCCTACATGCTTGGCCAACAGTTGCCATGAGCAACATTATTCCAGCCGACATGACGCTGAAGAGTCTAACTTCCGAGTAGTGCACTACTTGAGAGAGACTATAAATATCTTTTCCAGCTGACATGATGCTGAGGAGTCTAACTTCCGAGTGGGACGCCACTCGGGAAAGACTATAAACTCCTTTTTCCAAATGACATGAAGCTGAAGAGTCCCATATACGAGTGGCATGCTACTCGGCAAGACTATAAATTATATTCCGGTTGACGTGATACCGAAGAGTCTCATATACTAGTAGTATACTACTCAGGAAAGACTACAAGGTTAAAGATCTTTGACTTTATGTTTAATTGTTTTCATAATTAAGCACAAAGTCGGGGGCTACACCTAATAGGTGCGCCTATTCGGTGCACACTATTCATACATCTATATGAAGCCCTTCATAGGCTCGCTGCCAGCTGACATGAAGCAGGACTCGGGAAGAAGACATACTCGGACAAAGAGTACTTGGGAAGCAATGCACTTGGGCAATCTTCACCGTGGAGGATGAGCACTCAGCATCAGCTGTGACTCAACTATGAAGGTCTCAGGGGCTACTGTGGAGGCCATGGGCCCCGGGTACCTCATCACAAGCATATGGGCCACTTGGACAGAGGATGTGCCGAGACTTGTAATTAGAGATATAGTAGCACCCGGCAGACTTTGCCTTGTACAAAAAGGAATATACAGTCTTAGTCGAGTAAGATATATCTCTAAGAAGGAAATCCCTTGGCCGTGTCCGGCTAGGATTCCTACCTTGTACCCCTGTCCCCCGGTATATAAGGGGAGGCAGGGCGCCCCATGAGGGCAGATCATCAAGAGTTCATTAGAACCACCACCATAATCCTCAAAGGAATACATCCCAACTGGACGTAGGGTATTACCTCACGTCGAGGGCCTGAACCAGTACAAAATCTCTCCGTGTTCCTTTGCAATCCACCGAGTTTCCATCCGCCGAGTAGCCCTATATTCATATTGCCGGTGTAAAACATCGACACTGCCTTCTGGCAGGCGTGATTGTAGGTACGCCCGCCGATCTCAACCTCCATGGCTGGTAGGAGGTATAGTTTGCCTGGCAGCTCTAGGAGAACACGGTGAGGGAGCTCACCCTTCATGGGCTCCACGGCGGTGTACTCTGGGGCGTGGCTGTACCCCAAAGTGAAACTCATCATACGAAGTTCCTCTATAAATCCGCCCATGTCTGTACCGCGCTGGTTGCGGAGACTGTCCATCTATGGAAGACAAGGAGGGGGAATCAATGTATGCTCAGATCCAAATAGAGTGAACAATAAATAATTTGGAAATAAACAAAAATTTTATGCATGACATAATCTTTACATATTAAACTTTATTGAGAACCCGACGAATAGTATAACAGAACCACACAGTAGCGAATTAATTTTAAATGATAACGGCAAAGCAGGTAAAAATATTTTATGTATGCTTCAAATCGTACATAACCCCAATAACCCATGTTTTCCCCAAAATTTTGCACACCAAAGCCATAACCCTTGAATAAAAACTCTACCCGAGCTATGACCTGACTCGAAAATTTTAGTCAAATAAAGTCCAAGATTTATCCCAATCCAAGAACAAATTTCCAATTTTCCTTGAAATATCTCCAAGTGCAAAAAGAATATGCAAATGAAAATTACAGAGGGCTCTTAGTGTTTGTGGAGGCCATGGGCCCTGGTACCTCATGACAAGCATATGGGCCACTCGGATAGAGGATGGGCCTGGCCTTGTAATTAGAGATATGATAGAGCTCGGCAGACTTTGCCTTGTACGATAAGGAATATACAGTCCTAGTCGGGCAGGTTATATCTCTAAGAGGAGATCCCTTGCCCGTAATCCGGCTGGGACTCCTACCTTGTAACCCTGTCTCCCAGTATATAAGGGGAGGCAGGGCACCCCTTGAGGGCAGAAGTTCATCAGAACCAACACGCATCCTCAAAGGAATAGCACCACAACTGGACGTAGGGTATTACCTCACATTGAGGGCCTGAACCAGTATAAACTCCCCGTGTTCCTTTGCAATCCACTGAGTTTTGATCCGACGAGTAGCCCTATATTCATATTACCGGTGTAAAACATCGACAGTTGGCGCACTAGGTAGGGGCTTCGGCGAGATCTACATTGTCGATGTTTTACACCGGCAATATGAATATGGGGCTACCCGGCGGATGGAAACTCGGTGGATTGCAAAGGAACACGGGGAGATTTATATTGGTTCAGGCCCTCAATGTGAGGTAATACCCTACGTCCAGTTGTGCTGTTATTCCTTTGAGGATTTGTGTTGATCTATGATCTTTTGCCCTCAGGGGGCACCCTACCTCCCCTTATATACTAGGGGACAGGGGTACAAGGTAAGAATCCCAGCCAGATATGGCCAAGGGATCTCCTCTTAGAGATACAATTTACCCGACTAGGACTGTATATTCCTTATTGTACAAGGCAAAGTCTGCCGGGTTCTACCATATCGCCAATTACAAGGCTAGGCCCATCCTCTATCTGAGTGGCCCATATGCTTGTGATGAGGTACCCGGGGCACATGGCCTCCACAGTAGCCCTTGAGACCTTCATAGTTAAGTCACAGCTGATGCCGAGTGCTCATCCTCCATGGTGAAGATTGCCCGAGTGCATTGCTCCCGAGTACTCTTTGTCCGAGTGCTTCTTCTTCCCTTGTCCTGCTTCATGTCAGCTAGCAGCGAAGCTATGAAGGGCTTCATGTAGATGTATAAATAGTGTGCACCGAATAGGCGCACCTATTAGGTGTAGCCCCTGACTTTGTGCTTAATTGTGAAGACAATTAAACATAAAGTCAAAGATCTTTAACCTTGTAGTCTTTCCCGAGTAGTATACTACTGGTATATGAGACTCTTCGGTATCATGTCGACCGGAATATGATTTATAGTCTTGCCGAGTAGCATGCCACTCGTATACAGGACTCTTCAGCTTCATGTCAGCTGGAAAGGAGGTTTATAGTCTTTCCCGAGTGGCGTCCCACTTGGAAGTTTGACTCCTCAGCGTCATGTCAGCTGGAAAGAAGGTTTATAGTCTCTCCTGAGTAGTGCACTACTTGAAAGTTAGACTCTTCAGCGTCATGTCGGCTGGAATAATGTTGCTCATGGCAACTCTTGGCCAAGCATGTAGGCCAAGTACCACTTTATGAAAGTAAATCCATTGCGTGGTCAGGTGTACTCGAGAAAGATACCTGCATCCCCAATTTTAATGAAGACCAGCTTGTGATCCTTATAAGGATATATCCTCGATACCTGGTGGATAAGACAGATACCCAAACACATGTGTTTAGCAATTAGGCCTTCATGAAGCATATCTGTTTACCTCATCGGTTCCTGTTGGTAGCATTAGCACTTTTTTTTTTTTACGATTTTTTTTTAACCCAGCCTGCGAGCAACCCATATGAGCGTGCACTGTAAAACTCATGTCTTGGTGGTCTACTACCAAATAAGCCGGGTCTAAACCGACCTACCCAGCGTAGCTCTATAAAATTGGCATCCCTCGCATGTCAGGATGAGTATTTTAGCGTCGATCACCGCAATCAGCCAAAGGAATCCTTGTCTACAAGCCTTTCCGACTTATGTTCTAGATGCAGCCTGGTTGCCACAAATGCCTGAGTAGGTATATTGCAGAATCTGCTTGCCCTCCCCAGGTGTGACGCAGTGCATGAGAACTCCGGATGCGCTTTGACGACGTAGATCTTCTCTAACTTCGGTAAAGCCGAATAAGGTACCCAAATCTTGCATTAGCATAGGATTCGGCTGGTGACCCTCATGGGGCGTACCCTACCCAACAGAGTTATGGCCAAATAAGATACCCGAATCTCGTTGGATTCGGCTGGCGACCCTCGTGAGGCGTACCCAACTCAGCGGAATTGTACCTGAGCCCCGACTGGCACCGGGGGCTGGTTGTTTGCCGAATAAAGTACCCAAACCTTGCATTAGCATAGGATTCGGCTGGCGACCCTCATGGGCGTACCTTACCAACGAGGATGGTACCGACCTCCGACTAGCACCGGAGGTCGGTTATTATACCAATAAGATACCCAAACCTTGCATTAGCATAGGATTCGGCTGGTGACCGTCATGGGGCGTACCTTACCCAGCAGAGTTATGCCCGAGCCTCGACTAACGCCGGAGGTCGGTTGTTAGCTCACATGGAGCGTAGCTATGGAAGATGACGTCTTGACTGGCGCAAGTACTCAGTAAGTAGCCCTCATTGTGGGTGCCATGGGCCCCGGGTACCTCATGACAAGCATATGGGCCACTCGGATAGAGGATGGGCCTAGCCTTGTAATTAGAGATATAGCTAGATTCGGCAGACTTCGCCTTGTATAGAAAGGAATATACAGTCCTAGTCGGGTACGTTATATCTCTAAGGGGAGATCTCCTAGTCGTAATCGATGGGGACTCCTACCTTGTAACCTTGTCCCCAGTATATAAGGGGAGCGCAGGGCGCCCCATGAGGGCAGAAGAGCTCATAGAAGCACGGCCATATAGTTCATCAGAACTACCACGTATATCTCAAAGGAATACATACAAACTGGACGTAGGGTATTACCTCACATCGAGGCCTGAACCAGTATAAAATTTCCTTGTGTTCCTTTGCAATCCACCGAGTTTCCATCCGCCGAGTAGACCCATATATTATTGCCGGTGTAAAACATCGACAGTTGGCGCGCCAGGTAGGGCTTCGGCGCGATCTACATCTACAAGCTCGATGGATCCAGCAACCGAAGTCGATGGCGGCAAACTCCCCCCCGGATACAATCGCATTCAGAAGCCTTGGACTTCGTCGCCGACCAGAATCGGCAATCTCACCCCGGCCGACACGGACCCGATCCAACCGGCCGAGGAACCAGCTGACTCCGCGCCAGTCGGCCCACACGACGCTGCGGCATCTTCGACGACATGCTGCGGCGATCTCCAATACGCCCGAGTCCAGGGACAACTCTTCCTTTCAGTGTTCGACTCGGACTCGGTTCTGAGCCGCCGAGATCGGCGAGAAGGGAAGAGATCGTAACTTCCCGTTCGGACTCAGCGACGCCGCGGATATCTACAATCTACATCCGACGCGGCAAACCCGATCCCCTGGAGTTGACTCGGATACGGCTCCGAGCCGCTCGAGATCGGATCTAGGGAGTCGGAGTTGTAATCACCCCCATCACTATATTCCGACTACGACTCTCAGTCGGACTACGACTCCTAGTCGGATTCCGACTCCAAGTCAGAATACCAGCTCGGCAAGCTTCACTCCGCGCTGAGAATTTCATGGAATCCAGAGGCCTCTACTCCTATTCAGGAAATCATGCCGACGACACGAGCCACAAGAGGAGGAGGCCTGCCGACTGCAAGAACACAGGAGGAAGAAGCAAGACGCCTGCACGGCCCGCAACGACGATCTACGCAAGGCTGAGCAAACCGCTCACAGCAGCAAATCCTCCAAACCCGAGTCGGCGACCACGATGTCTTCGTTACTCCCCCAACAGAACATCGTGGCCGCTGGCAACCCTACTGGACACAGTCCAGCTTGGGCCTAATCATCAGGCACACCCCGACGATCGCAAGGATAAAAGCCATGCTGTACCGTGCTGCATGTTCAGCAGCACCAACAGTCGGGAGAGACCCTCATACCGACCAATCGGTCAACTTCCCCAGCGGCAGTCCTCATCCACCTCAAGCGAGTCGAGCGGCCGGCTCTAGTCGGCAGCACGCGGAGTCAAGCCAGATGTCACTCGGCAACCACAACAACCGGCAACGTCGAAGCGACCGTCGGGAACAACCAGGACCTCCGAGACCGACTGCGGCGCGACCTTCAGCAAGACATTAACTGCTCGGCGCCGCAACGAGAAGGAGACGAGCAACGCCAACTGGAAGACGAGAACGAGCAATTCGGCCTCCACTACGAGCGGTTTCGCCGCCGTAGTCGAGGTCGGAGTCCTCATGAAGACGAAGGAGTACCGGCCTTCACTAGGGAGCTACACAAGTCGACTGGCCCGTTCAAGTTTTTCAAGCCTACAGGCATCAACATACGATGGCAAGACTAATCCCGAGTCCTGGCTCACGGTCTACACTCTGGCGATCCGAGCAGCGTGGGGAAATCACAAAGTCATGGCTAACTACCTCCAGTCGCTCTAGCCGACTCAGCGAGGACATGGCTAACAGGACTCCCAAAGCGATCAATCGGCTCTTGGGGAGAAACTCCGGGAACGTTCATCACCAACGTTCCAGGGAACATACGAGAGGCCATCTTCCGAGTACCACCTATATCAGTTGCGCCAAAGGAAGAACGAGTCTCTTCGTGACTTCATCAAGAGGTTTCTGAGAGGAGGAACTCAATCCCGACGTCAAGGATGAGGTCGTCATCGCCGCCTTTCGAAAAGGAGTCAAAAGACACCTCGTTCATCGACAAATTCACTCGGAAGCCTCCCAACTCTGTCAAGGCCCTATTCGACATGGCAAACAAGTACGCCGGACTCGCCCACGCTGTGTGCGAGGCCCTCGATGACAACAAGTCACCCTGACAGAAGAAGCGGGACGACACCGACGACGCGGTCCCATTAAAGCTGGGAATCGCAAACGCAAGTCAGACGGCTCCATTGTTGGCAGTCGGTCACGACCCGCTTCGACCTTCAACAACTGAGATTATCAGAACAACAAGTGACATGCTCGGGGGCTCACAAGCTCAATACACGAGGATGGCATCCCCCACTCCCAAATACCGAACAAGCTAAGTCGCTTTCTGATAAACAGCTCCTCACTCGGCCGTGGCTTAGTGCCACAGCGCTTACACCTAATAGGTGTATAAGCTGCGCATTTACTTTTTTCGTTTTTGCCTCTTAAATGATTACAAAAGTACTCGAGTAGCATAATCCCGATCCGTGAAACTTTGCTCCATGTAAGACGAAACTCAAGTCACCAAAACGCGTGCCGGGAAAGAGCCATGAGCCAACTCCGACGCTAGGGGGCTATGAACTAGTCGGGCAGAGTGCTTTAAACGTAAGGGGTCAACTACTCGAGGAAATTATATCAAAAGAGGAAGAACCGTATTTCACATACATTGTAAAATACATTTTATTCGGTGATTATTTTCATCATCAGATGCACTCATTCGATATTTTTTTATGCAGGCCCAGCTCCGGATATGCGTGACAGGACTGCAGGGCTTCGAGCCCTATCTCCTACGCTCGGGGGCTGACCAGTCCTGTGAATTTACACTCGGGGATGCTCATGAAGGGTACTTCGAGGTACTTGCCGCAGTCGGGACGTCCTCCTTCCCCGATACGCTCCATGGGAGCTAACAATCGGCCCCGGCGCCAGTCGGGGCCTGTGTACCATCGGTCTAGTAGGGTACGCCCCTGAGGGTCGCCAGCCGAATCTACCTATGCTAGTTCGGTACCTTATTTGGCCGCAACTCTGTCAGGTGGGTCGCCCCATGAGGGTCGCCAGCCGCATCCTATGCAATGCAAGATCGGGTGGCCTAGCTTGGCTATATCTGTTGGATAGGGTACGGCCCCATGCGGTCACCAGCCGAACCTCTGCTAATGCAGGTTGTTCGGGTACCTGTTCGCTTTTCCAAGTCAGAGAAGACTTCATCGTCAAAGAGCATCCGGAGTTCTCCTGCACTGCGTACACCTAGGAGGGCAAGCAGATCCTGCACCATACCTACCGGGTACATGTGGCAACCAGTTTGCATCCAGAACGTAAGTCGGAAAGGCTTGCGATAAGGCTTTTCTGGCTTGATGCGGTTACCAACACCCAATCATCCTGACATGCGATGGATGATATTCCTAGAGCTATGTGGGTGAGGCTCGGCTCAAGCCCGGCTTCTTTGGTAGACCACCAAGCTATGAGTTCCTACGGTAGCGATGCTCCATGTGGCCCCCGCGAGGCTGAGTTGAAATTATAGCGCTTGTGTACCAACAGGAGCGCTGAGGTAAACAGATATGCTTCATAAGGCCTTATTGCTAAACATATATTTTGGGTATCTGTCTTATCCGCCAGGGCTCGAGATACATCCTTACAAGGATCACAAGCTGGTCTTCCTTGAAATTGGAGATAGGTACTCTCTCGAGTACACCTACCACGTAATGGATTTTTTTCATACGTGGTACCTGGCCTCTATGCGCGGCGAACAGTTGCCATGAGCAACATTACTCCAGCCGACATGCGCTGACGAGTCTAACTTTCGATGTAGTGCACTACTCGGAGAGCTATAAAATTTCATTCCCAGGCGACTATGCAGAAGAGTCTAACTTCCGAATGGGACGCCACTCGGGAAGACTATAAACACCTTTTCCGGCTGACATGATCGCCCGACGAGTCTAATTTTCGAGGTATACTATCCGCGAACGATATAAACACCCCTTCCAGCTGACATGACGCTGAAGAGTCCCATATATGAGTCTATCTACTCGGCAAGACAATCAAACGCACTTCCGACTCGACATGAAGTCGAAGAGTCCTAATATACGAGTAGTTACCTACCGGCAAGAACTATAAATCATATTCCGGTTGACTGATCCGAAGAGTCTCCTGTAGCCAGTAGTAATCACCTCGGAAAGCCTACAAGGTTAAAGATCTTTGACTTCATGTTTAATTGTTTTCACAATTAAGCACAAAGTCGGGGGT
>RYFJ01002935.1:0-203556 GCA_003991445.1 Oryza meyeriana var. granulata | reverse complement strand
AAAAAGAGAGAGATTAAATAAATAATATTAAATTTATTTAGTTAAATAGAAGCTGACATGAATTACACCGTGGATCCAAAACCCTGTGCTATCCCTTGTGAGTGCTTGAAACGCAGCAAGTGCCCATATGCAACACTTGGACGGGCCTATGTCCTGGCCAGTAATAACCAGGCCGGCTCTGGTTCGGCAACGTCTAGTTCTGGCTGGGGCTTTGCGCCTGAGAGCAGAGCGGTTGGGTTTTCTTGCCTACTGCGGTCGAAGCATCGCAGGCCATTACGACTTTGAAGAGGAACAAGACACGACACTTGTAACTTATCCAAAAATTCCAAAAACCATACAGCTACGGGTTTGTCTGCCATTCACGTAGACAAGAATACCGGTCCAAAATTCCGCCGATCGCCGCACCACGACGAGGGCATCTCGCACTCGGAGAACGAGGGTAGGCATACCTACTTACTGTCTTTCCGTTCCAATTATTTATGATTCTAACAATCTTATAGTAAATTAGAGTTATAATAAATTACATTATTACCTTATTAATATATTTTAATTAATTTTTTAAAGCAAATATTAAATTTATTTTGAGGAATACTAATACTATTATAGCTACATTAATTAAAGATAACAAGGAAGAGAATCTCTAAAATGTTTTAAAATATAATAATAATAAGTATTTATAAAAATTTAAATATAAAATAACAAGTAAATTGAAATAGAGAAAGACGTTGTGTAACATAAACAGATCCATGCATGCAACTGTCAATTTTTTTAATCCATAATCTATCCGCGATCGACGTGACGAGCAGACACATTCACAAGTTACAACCACCATGCATTGGGTGTGCGTCGCGGGGGATTTTGCGAATGGGACGAGACACACGTCGAGATCCCCGGCGGTGGTGCATGCTATACCACTACTGTAGCCAGGCAAGAGAGCTGTAACATCTGTTCGATCAGCTGTATGCCTCTATCCTTAATTTCCCTCGTAACCATGAAACATCGCGACGCTCAACGGCAAGATAGATCGGTGCTGAATAGTACTCCTCCAACTCAAAAAAACCATTTCTATAGATAAATTAGTAGCTCCTCTCCTATCTAAAATATTAAATTTTCTCCCAAATATACTTAGAACATAAAAAAGATAATTTTATCCAATTACTCTTTATTCTATCCAAATAGATCAATCACCTCGAACCCACCTGTCGGCGAAACGGACTGGGGGCCCCACAATCCCTTGGGACGCGTGGATCTTTTGGCCACGTCAGCTCCTCCGGGGCCCACATTCTGCACAGTGACGACCGCCACAGCCGTTTTCAGCTAGTGCCTGGGCCCGAGCACTGTCCGGCCTCGGGTGCACCTTCCCGGGCAGTCGCGCGATCCGCTCCACATCCACCTCAGGCTCCGTTAGCGTTCCACCCACAGACTCGGTCCGAGGCATGTTGCTGGGACATTCTCGGCTCGGGGCGCGCCTCCCGGGCCGGGACTCACGGAGTTTAGTCCCGGGGCGTGTTCCTGGGGCACATGGCTGGGATCCCAGGCCCGGTCTCGTCCCCCGTCCTAGGACCCACAGTCTCGTCCCGGGGCGCGTTCGAGACCATTACTCGGACATTCTTGGCCCGGGACTTTACAGCCTCGGTTCCTGGGGAACTCGACGCCTTGTGCCGTGGAGGGCACGATGACTCTGCTCCCCGGCATAAGCCCTGACCCGAGGATCAACTCTCCAACTACCCGTCATTAATGGCAAGGCGATGGGGCGCGTCGCGCCTGTCGCCGCTCGACATGCGTGGACTCTCATGATGGCTCCTCCTGGGCCGCTCCCTGTTGCAGTCAAGAATATTTGACTAAAGGCTTCAGTTTCCACGCTCTGGAGCGATGGCGTGCGCTGTCACAATCTCCATGACCTAGCCGCCCGTTCGCGAGCCGCAGGTGACGACCAGACGTGCCGAACCATCTCTGGCGTGGCTTCAGCAAGGCGGACGCGTGCGACAAAACATATCGTACTAGAAAGCTTTCTCTTGTATTGTACTAGGCATGTGGACTCCCCTTAGACTGTAAAAGGAGAATCCCATAGCGCAGCAGGAGAGAGGCGGAAGCGGCTGAGAAGAGGTTGAGCTGCTGAGAATGGGTTCAGCTCTGAGGATTGAGTCAGCTTTCCAGAGAGACTGAGTTCCCAAGTTAGTTAGCTGGCTCCTGAGCACCCTCAGAATATCTTGTAAGAACAAACCGACTAATTCCCACATAGCAAATACATACAGGAGTAAGATATTAGCTCCCCGTGGCCCGAAACCTGTCTACTTTCTGCCTCCTTACGTGCCATCACGAGACGCCGCAGTCGTCCTGTGAATAACTCCCCTGGCAAACCTCAAAGGGGTCCCCCAGACTCCCTGCGGTTGGAGTTCACTCCTCCGACACACCCCTGCTCAATACTATCCTCATCCCTGTCACCCCAACCATGTATTAAGGGGATTTTAGACTTTTAATTTTAATACTTAATCCTTCAAACGTTCTAGGTAACTATATTTTAAAACGAATAGAGCAGTAGAGAAAATGACATATGGTGCCTGTTGACGCCAAAACCCGCCGGGGGGCCGTCGCGTCTGGAGAACACGCAAAGGTCTGGGAGATTTGCTTCACTCCAGTGCAGGTCCTAAATCTTAAGTTTCGTAGGCGTGCCAGTCAAGTTACCCTGCAATTTGACAAGAGAGGAATGTCAAATTCCTGAGCCAATCGGCTAGAAGCCCGGCTTGGACTCATCTCATCGGCCGATGGCCGATACGCACTGTAGCACCTATACATCGGCTAAGAGCCGATGACGCAAGATCAATAACATAATAATAAACAATATTGCGCTAGCCGATCATCGAAGGATGCTCGAAAACCGACTATAAACTTGGTAAAATAACGAGTAGAATGCATGAATAATAGATTTAATAAACACCAGCCGATCATAGTTTTTAAAGTCACTGGTATTGCTATGAAGATATTGCTCGTGCCTGTGCCTGGGCCCCTTGCTCACATCGGCTCCCGGGATCTTCACCCGCTGTTCGTGCCCATGCCCGGGTTCTTACCTATGCTCGTGCCCGGGGACTTGGCTGAGGTCGTGCCCAGGAACCTGCTGGTGCTCGCATTCGGATCGGCAGAATAAACCAATCGGCTAGCCCCTAGCCGATAGTAACAGTAATGCAGGCAAGAATGCACAAGGCAAGCAGTATAATTGGCTGTATTTAATAAGGGATAACTTATCGGCTAAGCACTTCGATAACAACATCGCATAAAACCCATCGACTTATTAAGAATAACGTTATTATTCAGTCTAGTAGATCGGACCTAACCGTTGCAGCACAGACTGATAATAATAACGAAGTCTCGATAAGCTGATGGACCTGATGCGATCGTGATGCTAAAACATGATAACTTACCGGCTATGCACACCGATAAGACGCTTGCACATAAAGCATCGACCTAGCAGGACCGATTTATCGCTAGCAGTTTAGTAGGTCGGACCTAACCGATGCAGCACAAACTGATGATAAATCGCTCCCGGTAAGCCGATACGATCTATGCACGCGTGATGTGATATACCTAATCAATCTATGAGGTCAAACTGAACTGATGCAGCCATAGATAAAGTAAATATATCGTGGTAAGCCGACTACCATAAACCAACTAGAATATCGGACCAAACCGAGGAAGTCCTAGCCGATAGGTAGCCGGGGTGACGAGACTTACCCTCTCGCAGGAGTTCGGACCTAACCGATGCAGCCCGGCTCGAGAAGCAAGATCCCGTCGGAAGGGTGGCGATGCGCCGAAATTGTATTGATCGAGTGATGATTTACAAGGTCCCCGGGCATATGTATTTATACCCCGAGTTACACGAGTCCATATTGGACACGGTACATGATTTCCTAATTGCAACAGAAGACTTTAAACAAGGCCTGACCGGACACGAAGTCAGGTTTCCTAAAGATAAACACTTACCTAATTAATAGGTACAGTAAATAACTGCCAAACAACGGTCTTCACGGCTCCTTCCCGGAATCGGTCTTTTCTGGATCAATTTTCGCCAGTTGACTGCAATTTCCCCTTTGACCGAATCTGACATAGGGCCTTACCAAATTTTGGCGTTAACACGTGCCCCCCAATTTCGGAGTTCTCCTATAGGACTTCGAAATTCTTTCATTTTGGGCCTCTAGATTTCTTCCATACCGAGACGGCCCAAGGTAGCCCACTTGCCATAATTGTTTGAAACAGTGCCAATGGCCTCGATTCCCGCCCGGTCATCATATCTCTATAAAACACTTCGTCTCCCTAGCCCTTTTTTACGCTTTCACATCACCAGAGCACCACCGCTTCATCTTCCAAAGCTTCAACAAGCTCTAGCAAATCCAGACGAACCGTCGCAGCCCTCTTCTTCGGCCGTCGATTCCTGCATCTTCTTCCTCTCGCAATGGCATCGGCATCTGCAGTTCCTGAGGTAATCTTCCTAACCGATTGTTTCTCCCGATTTTGTGGCCTAGACACGTCCAATCCGCCATGTTCTTCATCTGTTCTTCGTTATGTTCTTGTTCACTGTAGCATCTTAGAGACCAGATCTTGATCCCGGCCGCTGATTACCCAAACTTTTTCTATCATGGCCCCATGGGTAGCGAAGATCCCACCGATTTCATATGCACCGAGACCCAGCGTATCCCTTTCAAGAACTCGGCCATGCTGGTCAGCGATTGGACCAATAGTTTCAGGTCATGACCGAGCAAGCTGCCCGGGTGGAGAGATTGGTACACCAGGGTGTCGGCTGCGAAGAGAACCTAACTGGGAAGAATCACATATCGGCCACTGCATCAATCTCTCTCTGGCCGATATGGAAAGGAATGAACCCCTGCTCGCATCGGCCTCATATTTCTGGTCCGATGCCCTTAATGCCTTCCTGTTCGGGCATGGGCCGATGACCCCTACTTTGCTGGATGTTACTATGCTTACCTGCCTGGACACGACAAGCTACATCGACCCCTCCAAGCTCTGCTTCAAACCTGCTCATCGGCTCCAAGCAAAGAACATCGGTGGCTGGTCCAGGTACATATCCATTCACAATAAGGGAACTGGATCGGTTGATGACCGGGAACATGTTGCTTTTCTGAACTTATGGCTGGAGCGGTTTGTTTTTGGTGGCGCAACCCTCGGTCCAACGATCAACATGCAGTGTTTAGCAGAGTGCTTGGTTGATCGGAAACAGATCCCCTTGGGTCAATTCCTCCTTGGCGCCACTTATCACCTGCTTCATCAAGTGGCTACCAAGCTATCGGCCGGCCAGCCCGTCGGCCATATCGGGGGTCCTTGGTGGTTTGTACAGCTCTGGCTCAATGTCTATACCTCCAAGGCCTTCTCGGGAACTTCTCTTCTCAACCAATATTTTCCAGCTGACCACACAGAAGACCAAGATCCCATTTACCGCCGATGTGTTTCCATGGGCGAAGCTGCATCGGCCCTCTCTGGCGGCAAGATAACCCCCACTGGACTAAGTCAGTGGTTCAAGGGGTTCTATTATGGTTTCACCAGGGAGGCCACTCTCTGGTTCGCGTATAATGACGTATCATCATTTGAGATGCCTTCCAATTTTGACCCGCTTAATGCTCTGGAAAGCGAGGAGTCCAAGGCCATATTCCTATCGGCCATCACCCCTCATCTGCTGCCAACTGGCTTTTCTCTGGGCCGATCGCAACCATCATACGAGTTTTTCCACCCATCGGTCGGCTCCCGCCAGCTTGGCCTTGGTCAGCTTCCGATCGGCCTATTCTTCATCAACAAACTTCAGGCCCGGGGTACGGTCAGCAACGCCCTGGAATATGACCGGATGCGGACTTTGACAGACCCCCTTCTTCTAGGTGCCGCCACCGAGGTGTATATCTGCACTGCCAACACCAAGCTTTTTGTTCGATGGTGGTCAGAATGGAAAAAACATATATTCAGCCTAGCGGCCACCTGCTACTGCTCTCGTCTTGACACCGAGTACATCGAATCCGATGAAGAGGTAACACCCGCAAACCTTAACCATCATCTCCAATCATCTCTCACTCTTACTTCGCAGGCTGCCAGCGTCGAGCCCCCAACAAGAAGCAACAGCGGTCGGCCGATTCTGTATCAACCTCCATCGGCTACTCCAAACTTAGGGCGCGACGCTCCATCTCCATCGGCTCTCCTCAAGGCACCTCGGCCGATAGGCCAAAAACGGAAGAAGTTAGCGCATCGCCCCTCCCTGAAGAAGCAGAAAACTGGTGCCGATGTCGTTGCCACGACGCCATCTTCTCCCCAGACATCGGCTCCCCCATCTCCTCAGGTATGCACCAAATCTCAATATTATTACCTGTCTTCCATTTATCTTACCAGTTTCACTTTCCAGCTCGAGTCATCGGCCCCGGAACCTCAACACTCTGACATCCCCCCGAGCACTAAGCCAATGGCTTCTCCGGCTGCCCCACTCTCGGTACCAAGTCCAACCGTCGATGAGACCGCTCCTATTCCATCGGCTGACATCGGCCCCTCCAAAGAACAACCTCTTCATCTCTCCAAAGCCGATGCCACCCGAGCTGCCGATGTCCTTCCTCAGGTAATCTCTTCATGCCCATACTTCATTTTATTCTTCTACTGATTCTTTTACCGATGCCAATTTTGCAGTCCTTAGCCGACCTATTTTCTTTGACATCGGCTAATACTTGGAGCAGACGACGAAACAGCACCAGCGCGGCAACCAAACCATCGTTTCCCAGCCGATGTGCGCGACTATTTAACAAGCATCAACAGTCGGCTGGAAAACCCAATTGATGCGCTAGTGGAAGACTGTGGGCTGATTCGGGCAAGACTCACAGAAATTGAACACCACCTGCCCGAAGAACTCGTCGACGCGTTAACCCCTGCAGCATACCTGGAGTCTCATAGGTTTAAACTCATCAAGCTTAGACAACGCATAGCCGATCGCGCTGACCAACAGAAGATCACCGAAGACATCCAAGTCGATCGGCTGCTAGCCCAGACAGAGAAGAAAAGACTTGATGATATGGCAGCCGCCCCCCAAGAGCTCCAACCCAAGCTAGATCAACTGAAGAAGAAAGAGGCCGATTTGCTGGTAGAACTTGAAAAAGTTCGCAAGGATCTCGAAGCCACAGAATCCCAGCTTATCGGCTTGCCACAAGCCATCCAAGACCAAGAGGCTAAGGTCGCAGCGACGGTGCGTCAAGTCATTCATCGGCGCAAAAACTTGAAAACCATTCCGGGCTCCGATGAAGACGACATCCGGGCCATCAATGAAATTGACCAAATCCGCCTGCACACAATCAAAACGATCCAAAAGTTCATGTAAATTAATGACCGATGGCCTCCTGAAACATTAATTGTACTGTAATATATCCTGATCGGCTTTGCTGCCTGCTTCCTCCTCCCTTGTTAATATTTCTGTTTGCTTGATCTAAAGACGATATCAATTGATATCGGCTGTCTTTAGGCGATGCAAAACATCGGCTTTCTGGACTTTTTAAGAAACCGGCCACACTTAACCGATTTAAGAACTGATCCAAACACTGGGATGGTATTTCTTGAGATATTTCCCGTTAAGCGCTTTAGCAAACTCCGTCCCATCAAGATCTTCTAATACATAGGCATTACCAGGCACACAGCGATTAACCCGATAGGGCCCTTCCCAATTAGGCGACTATTTTCCAAACTTATTATCTCTGGACCCGATCGGCAAAATCAACTTCCACACAAGATCTCCCTCGGCAAACGACTTATTCACCACCTTTTTGTTGTAATGCCGAGCTGCCTTAGCCTTATTCTCCTTGATCCTTTCCAACGCCCTTAACCGATTCTGAGCCAAATCTTCAAGTTCATCTGTCATTAAGTTATAATAATCATCGGCTGTCAACTGATTTTGCAAAGAAATTCTCCTAGAGCCGATGTTAGTCTCCCACGGTAAAACCGCCTCATGTCCATATACCAACTGATACGGCGGCACCCGAGTAGATCCATGACATGCCATCCGATAGGCCCACAATGAATCGGCTAATGTAGTATGCCATCGCCGCGGTTGCTCATCAATTTTTCGCTTAATCAACTTGATCAAACTCTTGTTAGAAGCTTCCGCCTGTCCATTGACCTGAGCGTAATAAGGCGATGAATTTAATAACTTGATCCCCATACTGGCAACAAACTGTTGAAACTCATCAGATACGAAGATAGACTCCTGATCAGTAGTTATCGTCTGAGGAATTCCAAACTGATAAATTATATGCTCCTTTACAAACTCGATCGCTTCCTTGGACGTAACTTTCTTCAAAGGAATCGCCTCTACCCATTTGGTAAAATAATCCGTTGCCGCCAATATGAACTTATGTCCCTTACTTGATGGAGGAAAAACCTGGCCGATCATGTCAATTCCCCATCCTCTGAACGGCCATGGTTTGATGATAGGGTTCATAGCCGACGCTGGTGCTCGTTGTACATTTCCGAATTTTTGACAATCTTGACATCCTTTATAGTACCTGAAGCAATCTTCCAGCATTGTCGGCCAAAAATATCCTACTCTTCTCAGCAACCACTTCATCTTATGAGCCGATTGATGAGTCCCACAGACGCCTTCATGCACCTCGCACATAACCACTTTGGCTTCTTCCAAATTCAGTCACCTAAGCAGAACTCCCTCAAAAGTCCGATAATACAGTTCCCCATCAAGCAGCACATACTTAGTAGCTCTATACCGAATTTTTCTGGAAACCGATTACGACGAATTTTGCAAGTAATCAATTATCTCCTGTCTCCAGTCATCGGCCTTGTTCTGAATGTCAATATTGGCTATCTCAACCTCAACCTGCCTATTCAGCCGATACCCTGAAGCAATCTGCGCAAGATCATTGGCTTCTAAATTCTGCTTCCTGGGAATATGATCTATTGATACCATCTTGAAATCCTTTAACAAATCCGTACACTCCTCATAATATGACCTCAAAACATCATCCCTGCACTCATATTCTCCAGACAACTGTTTGACCACCAATAAAGAATCGCCAATTATCTCTATGACATCGGCCCCGATCTCCTTTAAGAGTTGAAGTCCCTTTAGCACCACCTCGTATTCTGCCTGATTGTTAGTCCGATAAGGCTTAATTGTAAAGGCAAACTCAAAACTTGCCCCCCGAGGCGATATGATAACCAAGCCGATACCAGATCCATGCTTGCAAACCGATCCATCAAAAAACAAAGTCCATGGGATCGGCTCTACATAATCTTCGTGAGCCCCTCTGTGCTGCACAATGAAATCGGCCACCGCTTGTCCCTTGATTGCTTTAGCCGATTCATATCTCAAGTCGAACTCCGTCAAAGCAAAAACCCATTTACCAACTCGTCCTTTCAAGACTGGAGCTGACAACATATATTTGACCACATCGGCCTGGCAAACTACTGTACACTCAGCCGATAGGATATAATGCCTTAACTTTGTACACGAGAAATATAAGCACAGGCATAACTTCTCCACCGCAGGATATCTTGTCTCAGCATCCAAAAGCCTTCTGCTCAGATAAAACACTGTTGGGTTATGCGGAAGCTACGCTAGCCAGAAAACAAAATTTTCGACCCCATAAACCAGGAACTACTGCTAGTTATAGATCACAGGATTACCACTAGACGCGCAGGTGCAGCGGAAGCGACTCGATGTAGTCGCACGCGTCGCAGCAGTGCCGTGCAGTTGCGAGGTCGTCCGTCCGTCCCTCTCGTGCGGTTCGTCCTTGTGCTTCAGATGCAGCACCTCCGAGGTATCCACACGTACGGGGAGGAAGCGTCACGCCTCCGGACTGCTAGGTCCGCGAGGTGCAACAGGGCGCGGGCGTGGGAGCGGCGGCGGCTGCCAAATGGCGTGGACTAACCTAGCCCCGTCGCCCACCCCTTGTATTTATAGGCGTCCTAATGAACTCCCGAGTTGGAGGCCCATTAGTGACCCTAAGCCTTGTCTAATTCGGGTCCAACCCAAATTAGGTTTCCAGCCCCTTAAGCGTGCGACCCTATGGGTTCACGTACGCATAGACATGGCCCGAGTACTCCTACTCGACCAATAGTTGACAGCGGCCTCTAGCAAGGCGTGTCAACTCCTACGCATACGCAAAGATCATATCAGACGAACCACCACAAACCACATACTTGTTATTCCCTTGCCTCACGATATTTGGATCAACTCTTAGGTTAACACTTAACCCAAGCACGGCCATGCATTTCTTGATCTAATCATTAGAGTGATCCAGTGATATCTCTCTCACATAGAGAGGAGCAAATTCCTTCTTAATTGTTTATGTCTCACAGCATGTTTCCCGACAAACCCGAAAACCACTTTTATAACTACCCTGTTACGGAGTAGCGTTTGATAGTCCCGAGTAGGTCGTTTCACATCTTGAATACATACAACAATCTCAGGTCTAAGGACATAACGTACATGATGTGAATAGAGATAATTACAATTTCTCATGTTGGGTCAGTCCAGCTCCATGTCACACATGTGCCCACATTATTAGTTTGACATCTCCATGTCTATGACTTGTGAAACATAGTCATCAACTAATACATGTGCTGATCTAATATTCATGTGTGTCCTCACACAAACTCCGATCAGGGACAACTTTAGAATAACCATACAAGTAAAAGAGTTTCACAAACAATTCACATAATTGCCAATCGATACAAGTTGTCTTTAATGGATATTCAATGAACTCATAATATATCATGGATACAATCACAATATCATCATCTCTATGATTACCTCTAGGGCATATTCCCAACAAACACAACTTGCTCTTTTCCTTCAAACTCCTGTATCAAAACAGACCCGATGGACTTCTCATCGGCTGACAAGTACAACCTGAACGGCACTCCTTTCTACGGCGGAATTAAAATAGGTAGGGAACTCAGATAATTCTTGATCTCGTCAAATGCCTTCTGCTGTGCTCCCCCCCACACAAATACTTGATCGGCCTTCAACTTTAACAACGGAGTGAAAGATTCAATTCTCCCTGATAAATTTGATATAAATCTTCTCACAAAATTAATCTTGCCGATCAACAATTGCAACTCTGTCTTATTGCTTGGTGGCTCTGTAGTCTTAATGGCTCTGATGCTTCGCTGACTAACTTCAATTCCTCGCTCATGAACCATAAAACCCAAAAACTGCCCAGCCGATACACCAAAAGCGCACTTATTGGGATTCATCCTTAGTCCGTATTTCTTGGCTCTCTCCAGCACTTTTCGCAGATCAGCTATATGGCTCTCCTCACTTTTAAACTTAACCACCACATCATCAATGTAAATTTCTACCAACAAGCCGATGAGATCATAAAATATATAATTCATCGCTCTCTGATAAGTCGCACTGGCACTTTTCAACCCAAAAGTCATTACTACCCACTCATACAAGCCGATAGCTCCAGGACACCGAAACGCAGTCTTATGTATATCTTCTTCAACCATAAAAATCTGATTGCATCCTGCATTGCCGTCCATGAAGCTGATAATCTTGTGGCCCGAGGCTGCATCTACCAATAAATCTGCTATCGGCATTGGGTGTTCATCCTTGGGGGTAGCTTTATTCAGATCTCGGAAATCAATACATATTCTCAATTTTCCATTTTTCTTCTCCACCGGGACGATATTAGAAACCCACTCAGCATATCGGCATGGCCTTATAAACTTGGCATCATACAACCTTGTGATCTCCGCTTTGATCGGCTCATATAACTCTGCCTTAAACCTCCTTGGAGCCTGCTTGAATGGCCGATATCTTGGTTTGATAGGCAGCCGATGTTCAACAATCGATCGGCTTAATCTTGGCATCTCATGGTACTCCCAAGCGAAACAATCCCGATACTCCTTTAATAGTGTTATCAATTCTTCTCGAAGTTCAGGACTTAACCTTCTCCTAATATACGTCGGCCTTGGCTTATCTCCTGGTCCTATGTCAATTTCTTCCAACTCATCGGCCGACGTAAATCCTTGTCCTAGTTTCCCCTCGAAGTCTTCAATGGAGCCCATCAGAGTAACAATTCAGAGCCGACTTGCTAGATTGGCTGTATCCTCTGGCTAGTGACCTCAAGGTAGTCTCCTTCCCATATTTTTCCGGATAAGCAGTCAACACCATCGGCTTCCCAGACTGGTAGATCGGTCATTGCAATGTTGGTTGACCGATCTGCCAAGACCACTTCGACTTGATCTCCCTGCCACTGTATCAAACATTGATGCATTGTCGAAGGCACGCAACAGTTCGCGTGAATCCAGTCCCTGCCGAGAAGCAAACTGTACGACCCCTTTCCGTCGATGACGAAAAACGTGGTGGGTAATGTCTTATTCCCCACGGTCAACTCCACGTTTAATACGCCTTTCGCCTCTGATGAATTCCCACCGAAGTCTTTTAGCACCATATTTGTCTTGATCAGATCTTCGACAGTCTTCCCCAATTTCCGGAATGTGGCATGAGGCATGAGATTGACTGCTTCTCCCCCATCAACTAGCATCTTTGTCATCGGCTTCCTATTCACATTGCCCTTGATATATAACGGTTTCAGGTGCCGATGCTCTGACTCTTCAGGCTTATAAAATATAGCCTGATCGGGTTGCAACGTTAGTTGAGCAAAAATCTCCTCATCGCCTTCTTCATCTGATGAAAGTGCTTTGTATTCCCGAGGTAAAAAGAACACCATATTTGCTGGGGCCGATTGATCAGGTTCATCGTCTTTTCTCTTCATGCGCCAAACCTGTTTAGTTTTCTTGTGACGATGATCGGCCTCTTCCTGATCTTGACTCTGTTCTTCTTGTTGCTCTCGGTGTCGTAGTCGCTGTGCCCTTCTCTTCTGATTCTTTGTGAATATCCCACTAGGGCAACATTGAGGATTCTGGACTTGTTCCTCACGTACTTCCTCTTCATCCTCTTCAAAGAACTCTTCACAGATCGGCCCTAACCGGCTATGAACCGATGCTCTTTTTCCAAGCGACCGATCCTGTGAAAACCCCCTCTGCTGATCATGCCGATTCCCCATATCACTGCACTCGGGGCAATCTTCAACCGATGGCAATCTCATCCCTTGATCCCAACAGAACCGGAAGAACGGGCAGTCCCAATGCGGATTATATCTTTCTGGTTCATCTCTTTGTTCCTCATATCTTGAATATTTTTCTATCATATCCGATAAAGTAATCCTTGACTTATACCTTTGACGTTTCGCTCCATCGGCCTGATCTCTTGACGATGATCCCGCATAAACCATGTTTACGGGAAACGGGTGCCCATCGATCTTCATCGGCTTCTTGTCTTCGAATCTGATTCTGCCCTGTTCGACAGCCGACTGAATTTATTGCCGAAAAACCTTGCACTCATTAGTATGATGCGATATAGTATTGTGCCACTTGCAATATCTTTTCTTCTTTAGTTCTTCGGCTGATGGAATCACATGATTTGGCGGCAATTGTATCTGCTTCTCTTGTAACAGCAAGTCAAAGATTTTATCGGCTTTACTAATATCGAAATCATACCGCTCCTCCTTGCCGATATCCTTGACCCATGGGCATGATACTGATTTCTTGTTCCTGGCCCTCTCCGCCAATCCAACTTCAACATCGGATTCCTCATCGTCTGAATCCGATGAATAGACCTGTACTTGAGCAACCCTTCTCTGGTACTTATCCCTTTTTGCCTCTTGAAATCGGCTTTCATGAGCCGATACCTTCTGTACCAGGTGCGCCAGGGACTCGAATTCTTGCGAAGAAAATCTCTCCTTAATCGGTGCCAAGAGACCCTGGAAAGCCAGATCGGCCAGATGCCCATCGCTCAGGTTTAAACTATAGCATCGGTTTCTGATATCCCAAAATCGCTGAACATATTCCGGTACTGTTTCATCTGGTCGTTGCTTAACCGATGTCAAATCTGACAGTCTCAACTCATGAATTCCAGCAAAGAAATATTTGTGAAACTGTTTTTCTAGATCGGCCCACCCCCGAACGGAATTTGGCGGTAATGAAGAAAACCACGTAAAAGCCGATCCCGATAGTGATAAGGGGAAAAACCTTACCCTCAGAGCCTCTTCAGCCGATGCCTCCCCGCACTGTGCCAGGAATCGGCTGACATGTTCCACTGTAGACGTGTTGTCCTGCCCTGAGAACTTAGAAAAATCCGGGACCCTGTATCGGTATGGTAATGGAACCCTGTCGAACCACTCAGGATATCGATGCCGATACATGAATGTTTGTTCCTTGGGCTTGATCCCGAACTACTCCCTCACTATTTCAGCAACCTTAGTTGATAGATCTTCTTCCCTCAGGTTGTCTTGTTGATACTGCACGGGTGGAGTTTGTTGCCGATTCTGTCTATTATATTCCCTCTGGTAAGTACCTGGATCGGCCCCGCCTCCTGGGTAATTTTGCTGATATCCTCCATAGTAAGAAGACCGATGGTACCCAGCAGGAATATCCTGTTGCCCCCTAGCCTGATTCTGTGTAAACATGTTTTCTGGTATATCTCTGCTGATGTTGTAAGCAATCTGAGTCGGTTCAACCTTCGGTGGGAGGTAAACAGGACCCTGAGCAGGCTCTTGAATAATTGATCCATCCACCGTCTTCTTTATAAGATTATGAAGTGTGTTCACCAGAATTCCGGACTGATTAATGAGCACATGATGAACTGCTTCATTCACCATCTCTTGTAAGGGTTTTACCGGTGGACTCTCAGGTGGCGTACGGCTCGATTCTCCAACCAATACTGGCTTCGGAAACTGGGATTTTTGAATCGGCCCTTGCCTTGTCATGCTGAAGGATTCTAAGCACAACTTCTGAAAGTTGGCCATAGTTTGCTCAATTTGCTGTTTTTGTTCTTCTGTTAAATCTTCCATGCTGACCAGAATTATGTTGTCTGTTTTGACTTTTTTCCCGGCCATGTTGCCAATCTGATTGTTGAAAACTTCGCGTTGAAACTTCGCGTCCCACCGGGCGTGCCAAAAACGTGTTGACGCCGAAAACCCGCCGGGGGCCGTCCAACGTCTGGGAGACACGCGAAGGCCTGGGAGATTTGCTTCACTTGAGTGCAGGTCCTAAAATCTTGAGGTTCGTAGGCGTGCCAGTCAATTTGACCCTGCAATTGACAAGGAGAGGAGATGTTAAATTCCTGAGCCAATCGGCTGGAAGCCGGCTTGGACTCATCTCATCGGCCGATGGCCGATACGCACTGTAGCACTTATACATCGGCTAAGAGCCGATGACGGCAAGAGCAATAACATAATAATAAACAAGTATTGCGCTAGCCGATCATCGAAGGGATGCTCGAAAATCGGCTATAAACTTGGTAAAATAAACGAGCAGAATGCATAAATAAATAGATTAAATAAACTCTAGCCGATCATAGTTTAAAGTCATTGGTATTGATGTGAAGATACTGCCCGTGCCTGTGCCCGGGCCCCTTGCTCACATCGGCTCCCGGGATCTTCACCCGCTGTTCGTGCCCATGCCCGGGTTCTTACCTATACTCGTGCCCGGGGACTTGGCTGAGGTCGTGCCCGGGAACCTGCTGGTGCTCGCATTTGGATCGGCAGAATAAACCAATCGGCTAGCCCCTAGCCGATAGTAACAGTAATGCAGGCAAGAATGCACAAGGCAAGCAGTATAATCGGCTGTATTTAATAAGGGATAACTTATCGGCTAAGCACTCCGATAACAACATCGCATAAAACCCATCGACTTATTAAGAATAACGTTATTATTCAGTCTAGTAGATCGGACTTAACCGTTGCAGCACAGACTGATAATAATAACGAAGTCTCGATAAGCTGATGGACCTGATGCGATCGTGATGCTAAAACATGATAACTTACCGGCTATGCACCCCGATAAGACGCTTGCACATAAAGCATCAACCTAGCAGGACCGATTTATCGCTAGCAGTTTAGTAGGTCGGACCTAACCGATGCAGCATAAACTGATGATAAATCGCTCCCGGTAAGCCGATACGATCTATGCACGTGTGATGTGATATACCTAATCAATCTATGAGGTCAAACTGAACTAATGCAGCCATAGATAAAGTAAATATATCGTGGTAAGCCGACTACCATAAACCGACTAGAATATCGGACCAAACCGAGGAAGTCCTAGCCGATAGGTAGCCGGGGTGACAAGACTTACCCTCTCGCAGGAGTTCGGACCTAACCGATGCAGCTCGGCTCGAGAAGCAAGATCCCGTTGGAAGGGTGGCGATGCGCCGAAATTGTATTGATCGAGTGATGATTTACAAGGTCCCCGGGCGTATGTATTTATACCCCGAGTTACACGAGTCCATATTGGATACGGTACATGATTTCCTAATTACAACAGAAGACTTTAAACAAGGCCTGACCGGACACGAAGTCAGGTTTTCTAAAGATAAACACTTGCCTAATTAATGGGTATAGTAAATAACTGCCAAACAGCGGTCTTCACGGCTCCTTCCCGGAATCGGTCTTTTCTGAATTAATTTCCGCCAGTTGACTGCAATTTCCCCTTTGACCGAATCTGACATAGGGCCTTACCAAATTTTGGCGTTAACAGCCCCCTTATTAACACTCATGTTATATTTCTTATGGACAGTTCCAATCTATGTATTAAGGGTGAAAATCACCTCGTTTTCTGTGAGTACGTTTCTCGAATTGCTAAACGGTACGTTTTTTGCAAAAATTTTCTATTTAAAAGTTACTTTAAAAAATCATATTAATCTATTTTTTAAGTTTACAATAACTAATACTCAATTAATCATGTGCTAATGACTCACATCGTTTTACGTGATTTTTTTCTTTTCCCCGCCTTCAAACTATGCCTTAGGCTCCAATTAAATACGAATGGCTTAGTTTGATTGGTCGTAGCCCCGGGAAATAAATGTCTTTGTGGGATTAATTTTAAAGCTAGAATAAAGTTTTTTTATGGAGGGCGTACAAAATATGGCATGCATGTATCATTTAAAAAATATGGTGTGTTATATATATATATATATATATATATATATATATATATATATATATATATATATATATATATATATATATATATATATATCTTTGCTGCTTCCAAAGATGCGGTCCGGAAGGCGTACGTGGGCCATGACGAACGCAATGAGTGGTGCAATGCTATACTGCTACAATGCTATGGGTGGGTGATGGAAGCAGCATAGCCAGCGACCCGTTTGCTGTGGAAAAGGAAAACTAAACTTTGCTTGTAGCCCATCCATACATCACAATTATTCTACACTGATAAAAAATTCAGAGTAGTCCTCACAATAAAGAAAAAGAAACGGAGTAATCAGTTTGACAGTTTCTTAACCCTGAGGTCCCTGACTACCCATTGAAGGACGTTTACTTCTGTTCTCTTTTCTGGTTTTGCTCGTTGGCAAGCACAGTTGAGAGCTGTGGTCACACAGCCAAACAAATGGGGTGCTTATTATGCGCGCGTGAGCAAAAGTAGGCACCAATTCCGTGTTAGCAGCAGTTGTACCATCATGATGTACTGAACCAGTAACTTGTGTGAATTTATTCAGCAGAGAGTACTCTCTTACCTAAAGTTCAAAATTTCCACAAAATAAGTTGATACTTAGAGTTTAAGATTTATCCTAAAATAAGTTACTACTCTCTGCGGTTAAAAATATAGAACCCTTTTGTTTTCCATAAAGTCAACATTTAAAATTTTGACTAATAACTAAACATAAAATATATGTGTTTAGTACTATGCATGTAAGTATTACTAGATTTGTATTTGAAAATATTTTAATATGATATTGATTTTGTAATTGCTAATGATATATTATGAAAGACACTAATGATTAAAATATAATATTGAAAAAATATATATAGTTGAAGGTAGCATTAGCAAGACCGGTGGTTGTAGCTTATAGTCGGCACATAAAATAAGACAATCATTAGCATATAATTAATTAAGTATTTACTATTATAAACTTGAAAAATTGATTTATTTGATTTTTTGAAAGAAACTTATATATAGAAAGTTTTTTAAAAAACGTATCGTTTGCTAAAAAATAAGAAAGAAGGTTAAGCTAAGAAGCACATTTAAACCAGGAAAGGCAGCGCGCGTGCCCGGCTGCCCAACTGTACAGTGCCCTACATGTACAGTAAAAATAGAATATTAAAAAAATGAAATATTAAAAAATAAAGTAAACTTTATACCACTAATTTGAAACTTTCATCTCTAATTTTGAAACTTTTAATTCAATTTTCGAAACTTTTAACTCAAATTTAAAATTATCAACGAAGAATTTTAAAAATCTTCTCAAATTTTGAAATTTTCAATCCAAATTTCAAAACTTTTAATTAGATTTTCAACCCTCAACTTAAAATCTAAAACTTTTCACTCTGTTTATTTATATATTATTTTATAATTAAAAATTCTTAAATACTAATAGTAGTGCTTAGAAGGATGATTAATGTTTATTGAATATCATACAGCCGCGGGGCGCATGTGGGTTTGGCTAACCCACACGCGCAATGCCTGCCCCATTTAAACGGTACCCAAGTTTAGGGCTCCCAGTGGGTTGATGCATAGTACTCCTACCATGTAGCAATAATACTGAGCCTATGCGTACAGCGTACGGATATGGACTACGAAATCTCTTTAGTATGGCGCACAAGTGCAGAGACCGGTTTTGGGAGCTCGGAGAAATTACATAACGATCGAGCTGCGACATGCATGACGTACCCAAGAATCTCGTGTTCGACAGAACCCAAATCTCACACGCGCTAGGCGAGGCCTCCTAATATATCTCAATATCTCAATTAACAATCCCCCTTGCCCGTCAGCCGTGCACACCAGTTTCACACCATATCCACTTCAGGCCTTAAAACGTGCAGCAGATTCCTATTCGGATCAGGGTTTACCTGATAAAAACCGTTTTTATTGGTTTACCGAAAACCGATCAAAAAACCAACCGAAAACCGATCAAAACCGATAAAAACTCATGACTTTTGATCGACACTGTAGAAAACCAGTTAAAACCGATCAATTTTTACACACCGATAACTGGAGGTTTTACAAAATCGAACGGTTTTGTGAACCTGATTCGGACTCGATGGACTGTGCATCGTCCAGAATCCAGATCGATCGCGTCAACACCACGCTGTCGGCTAAGCTAGGCCCGATCGATCGTTCCGGAAAGGCAGAGAGAATTAACACGTCGGGCGAATCCGCCGAAGGATGCGTCTCCACAGACGCGGGAGGCGATCGAGGTTAGTATAGTTGCCAAGCCACGCGCGCGGCGCGGCCGATTGGCCGAACAGCGACGACGCGCGCGCGCCGCCGTATGTACGCCACGCACACGTCTGCGCTTTCATCGTCCTCTCGCTCGCGCGCGCCTAGCTGTAGCTTGGACTCGCCAACACCACCACGCAACTAGCCCCTCCCAACCGTTGCCGGCCTCTCCCTATTAAAAGGCCTACCACCTGCCTGCCTCGCTCGGTCGCCCGTTCGATTGGATTTGACACCTCATCGACAACATTGGAAAAAAAGGAATAAAGAAGCAGGAGCTTGGGTTGTTCGATCGGCCGGCGGCCATGGCGGGTGACGGGCGAGGGGACGACGAGGAGTGCAGGGTGGCGCTGCTGAATGGCGGCGCGACGAAGGAGGACTGGCAGGTGGTGGCGTCGCCGGCTGACGGCGAAGGCAAGCTCGGGAGGAGGGGGTGGGGGAGGAGTCGAAGAAGCTGTGGGTCATCGTGGGGCCGGCGATCTTCAGCCGCGTCGTCACCTATAGCATGAACGTGATCACGCAGGCGTTCGCCGGGCACCTCGGCGACCTCGAGCTCGCCGCCATCTCCATCGCCAACACCGTCGTTGTCGGCTTCAACTTCGGCCTCATGGTACGTATACGCCTCGCGTCCATTAATAATGGCTTGATTCCTTAATGATCTCTAGCTCCGATTATACACATCGTTTTCGCTGGTTCGTTGCGTTCGTGCTATCTTTGGAGGCTGCCTCCCAGATATGGTTAGGATTATTGGTTTTACCCAGCAAGAGCAGAAGCGTAACGCAGTAAATAGTAGTATTTCCGAGAAAATCTGCTGTGCATTAGACTGCAGGGACAGCTTTCGCATGCTCCTTCTGAGCTGGCGTTCGATTACTGCAAGCAGTGCATTATGCACGGTGCAACTGTGTAGTACTCTCTCTATTTAAAAATAGAAGTCATTTTTATTTTTCGTGATATTTAAAAATTTTGAGTAATAATTATGTGTTTAGTGATATGTATATAGAATTACTAAATTCGTATTTTAAAATATTTTATAGTTATTAATGATATATTATGAAAATGTGTGACGTGTTAATCAGCAAGTCGCGTAGCATTTATGAGACCAGCAAGTTGTCGTAGCATTTATGAGACCAGCAAGTTGTCGTCCTTTCGCTACATTCCCTACCATGTACTGCTACGCATGTTCAAGGTTTCTCGATCAGCAATTCAGCGGCCAAAATCCTCGTGCAATTCTGCGGCCAAAATCCTCGTGCAATTCTTTACCTGTCGCAGAGCCTACTCTGAAGAGTTCAACTAGGAATCTGTGACGACAAACCAAAGCGTGAGTAGTCAAGTGGATGTCTACTTCTTCGACTGCGATGTGGCTGCTTTTCCTCGCGTCCTCGTTAAGATTGGAATTTCTCTTCTCTTTTGTTCAAATCATGAAAAGTTGAAAGGCTGATTGACTGATCGCCATGGAATCCACAAGTAAATGGTAAAAATGGTAATAGTACAGTAGTAATTTCAGTGGCCACCGAACAATCATGTCCGCATGTCCCAGACCTCTGGGGGCTGTGGTATTACTGCTTGCGTCATTTTTGGTGGATATATTGCAAGAAAATGCATCTTTTTTACAAACCCTGCTCAATTTGAAATCTATATTTATTGTGCTGCTCTTTTTTGTCGGGCATTATTTTGTTGTTCATTAGGAGCTATCCTATTCATCGCCTATGTATAAGAGAAATTTTACAGCTTCACAGGAGGTATTAAATTTTTTAGCGTAAAATTTGATCATATCGTAGAAACACTACATCTTAAACGAGAAAATGTGGTATCTTCTCATATCTCCTCGACAGTAAAATCATCCACAAGTTTAATTTTAGTAATTCATTTTTGTAAAATAGATGCATGTGACTTAGATAGTTTTTTTTTTTTGAAAATCCCTCTTGGATTTTTGAAAAAGAATATCACATATATTACTAGGATAGAATGCAACATTGGCGCATGAGCAGATTTAGCGTGTCTAAAATTGGTCTTACCAATATTTTGTAATTTCAATAGTGTTTAGTGTCTATCTAGATTGAAGCCAAATTTTGGTAATCCTATAAAAAATATGTTATTTTCAATAATTAACTTAGATTGTTTTGGCTTTAAACCAAACATAATTATATCTTTATCATAATTAATGATGTCAGAACTTATCAAATTTTAACACTGACAGAGATCAATTTTAGTCTTAAAACAAACCGGCCCGACGTTCCATCCGGTGTCCACGTCTTCTTTTCATCCGAGTGTTCTGCGAAGGCACCGGAAGGAGCAGGTCCTCTGGAGTGGATTCTTCTATTCTGGCAAGCTTCCTCTCTTTTGTTCCTGAAGCTTCCAATAAATACCTCCCTTTAGATGTTTCTATGAACCGCCGACGTACACGTACATGTGGCATCTGTTCATCTCCAGTTTTACCGCTGAATTTGCAATACCGATTTGTCTTTTGTGAATTTCTTTCTGCATGATTGTACCTGATCAGTGACCTCTTCGGTATAGAAATATTGGTTCAGATTTATAATTAGAAGTTATTATATTTTAAAATGAATGGAGTAGTTAGTAGTACGATTAATGGGTCTGAATTAATACCGATGCACTGTGCACTTAATTGGACGCAGCTTGGGATGGCGAGCGCGCTGGAGACGCTGTGCGGGCAGGCGTTCGGGGCGAAGAAGTACCACATGATGGGGGTGTACATGCAGCGGTCGTGGATCGTGCTGCTGGCGTGCGCGGTGCTGCTGCTGCCCATGTACGTCTACGCGGAGGACGTGCTGCTGCTGACGGGGCAGCCGCCGGAGCTGTCGGCGATGGCCGGGCGGGTCTCCGTCTGGTTCATCCCTCTCCACCTCTCCTTCGCCTTCCTCTTCCCGCTGCAGCGCTTCCTGCAGTGCCAGATGAAGAACTTCGCCAACGCCGCCGCCTCCGGCGTCGCGCTCTGCATCCACGTCCTCGTCAGCTGGCTCCTCGTCTCCAGGTTCCAGTTCGGACTCGTCGGCATCGCTCTCACGCTCAACTTCTCCTGGTGGGCCACCGCCGCCATGCTCTTCGCCTACGTCGCCTGCGGCGGCTGCCCGGAGACGTGGCACGGCCTCTCCCTCGAGGCGTTCGCCGGGTTGTGGGACTTCGTCAAGCTGTCCGCCGCCTCAGGTGTGATGCTCTGGTACGTCAACTATGTCTCACTGCCTGATTTCACTGAGATCTACGTTTCGTTTGCACAGTTGCACACATGCTGACAAAGTATTGTCTTCTTTGCAGCTTGGAGAACTGGTACTACAGAATCCTCATCTTGCTCACTGGTAACCTCAAGAACGCGGCTATTGCGGTGGACGCACTATCCATCTGGTAAACTAATTGTAGTAGTAGAATGGCTAATCCAAATATGACAAATCCAATTAATGACTACGATTGGGTCGATCTCGATTCTGACAATTTTTATGTCATCACGTGGGCAGCATGACGATCAACGGATGGGAGATGATGATTCCCCTGGCATTCTTCGCTGGCACCGGGTACGCACTGCCCAGTGCCCATTGCTGTCTTACACGATTGGCTTCTTAAACTCGAATCGGGAACTAAGCAGTGCTGTTGCTGCAGGGTGCGGGTGGCGAACGAGCTGGGCGCCGGCAACGGGAAGGGCGCGAGGTTCGCGACGATCGTGTCGTCGGTGACGTCGCTGGTGATCGGGCTCTTCTTCTGGGTGCTCATCGTGGGGCTCCACGACAAGTTCGCGCTCATCTTCACCACCAGCGACGTCGTGCTGGACGCCGTCGACAACCTCTCCGTCCTCCTCGCATTCACCATTCTCCTCAACAGCATCCAGCCCGTTCTCTCAGGTACTCTACCCGGCCACCTGGGCTAAAGGCCAACTCTTCTTTTCCTTCTGCATAGGCCTTCAATTCCCAGCAGAATTGGTCATAAATGGGCCGGTCATATACCTGCAGGTGTGGCTGTTGGGTCTGGCTGGCAATCCATGGTGGCCTACGTCAACATCGGCAGCTACTACCTCATCGGCATCCCCATGGGCATCCTCCTCGGATGGCTCTTCAAACTTGGCGTCCTGGTACGTATGCTACTAGCACACACACATCCCATCTCACTTAATTTTGAGTAGTTCAAGTTAAACTGTGACAAATTGCTAGCTTTCTCTGGCCTGACTTTTTCCTTTTTGAAATTTTTTGCAGGGGATCTGGGCGGGGATGATAGGCGGAACAGCCGTGCAGACGCTAGTTCTGGCCATCATAACCATTCGTTGCGACTGGGACAGAGAGGTGAACAAAACAATTAATCGCTTCACACAACCAACGCTACATTTCTAGCAGCCCATCCCATGCAGTCGCGTCTCGAATCTGACGTTTTGCCTGTGCCATTTGCAGGCCATGATCGCAAGCACGCGCATGGACAAGTGGTCGCAAGTCCGGTGATGGGTGAGGACGAGTGGCTCGGCAAGTCGGCATGTACCTGAGCCCATCTCACCAGATTCTGCCATATGGAAGGACAAGACGATCGCGACGACTTATCTGTACAAGTGAACAGTAGACAGGACCATTCTTCTTCACCTGGCTCCTGTTGGTCTCTTAATGGTTTCGTTGCGTCCAATTTTTTTTGGTCTTGGGTCTTCTGGCTCCCGAAACTTTATTCTTTCGGCCGGCCGTGTTCAACTAACATATGTATGTATGGCAAATGGTGAGATGTGAAGGATGATCGATCCTATCTAAAATGATTTTGTTTCTTCAAACTTCCTCTTGGACTTTTACCCTTCATGCTCGCCGTTTTGTGTGGACGTAACAGCAGGGGAAAAAATTCAACTACCGTTAGTGTTCGAAAACGAGATGCTATATAGGTCGCCATCATCCATTCTTTCAGCATAATGTCAGCATGGAGTTGGCATTGAAGAAAGGGAAAGAAAGAAGCATAATACTAGTGCGCAAGCTTTACAAGTTTGCATACGACAATCGCGTGCTTACGTAGTATTTGACGGGATACATTCTGTGTCATTGACCATGCACCGAGTGCTTCGGCCGGTGTACCACCTCACTTCATTTATTCCATTTTTTTGCAACTGGGAAGCCTAGCACACAGTAGCAGTATTTCTGGCCAAGTGACCGGCATAATTAATCAGCACTAATTTTGCCCATTAATCCGAGATATATAATTGTTTAAGGATATCCCTAAAATATGCATGATCTACCGGAATACGAAAGTGAACATTTATACCCGTTAAAATCAAACAAGAATCAACAATCTAGATCAATACTGTTTGCTAGAGTAATAGAGATGATCTAGAGTAGTACTGTTTGCTAAAAGAAAACCAGATTTGCTAGTGATCAAATGTTTAATTTTTTGGATTTTATCAAACAATAACACAGACCGTTGGATGAAACTTTAAGATTCAGAACGGGAGAAGCGAGTTTCAAGTTGCACTTTCAATTTATTATAGTTATATTTTTATTATCATTATCAATCATGCGTAACATTAGTTATAAATTTATATAAGTTAGTTATAAATATGTGCAACTGTATCTAATTTATCAATCGTGCATAATTTTAGTTATAAATTTATGCAATTTAATCATAAACATGTATAACTATAATCAATTAATGATTTATTTTATTTTAAACGTTTGATTAGATGATCCTATAGAAAACTGTGCATGCATTGCAGTTTATCGTTAACAGTTTGTAGCACTACACCCCTGCACAATTGGGACTAAGCATAAGAAAGAGAGAGAGAAAAAAAAATTCAAACCCGGTTTAACGCGTCAGAATCGGAGTTCTCCTTGCCCCCATCGGAGCCGGACCCGCTGGGTCTTTCGTCGGGAGCTCCGGCAACTGGATGAACCCTCTTGCTGCCATCGCGTTCCTCCCCTGCGTCCCAATCCACCCGGCTCTGCTTCTGCCACGACACCGATCGCCAGAGCGACGTCAGCCACCTCGGCGTCCTCTCCACGCTGTCCGGGTACCCGGCGAGGCTCGCTGCACGCCGGTGCCTGCGGTCCGCGGCGAGCTCCTTCATGACGTGCTCCGGTAGCCTCAGAGTGTGCCGCTCCTGCGCCGCGTCCATGGCCGACTGCGTCCTCCGGTAGTGGGAGTATCCTGCTGTGTCGAATTCATGATCGTGCGTTGCACCGAAATCGATGACGGATTCCGGCGTGAAGGTGGCCATTAGGGACGCCTCGCCGAGCTCTTCCGACTCTTCCTGGGCCGCCTCCTCCGGCGCCGTCAGGCCGGAGCTCTCGGTGGCGGCGAGCGACACCGGTGGTGCCGTGAGATTGGCGCGGCAGAGTGGGCACGTTACGGCGGCGGCGAGCCACGGATCGATGCAGTCCGGGTGGAACACGTGACAGCACGCCGGGAGCACCCGGAGCTCGTCGCTGTCCGCGAACTCGGCGAGGCACACGGCGCACTCGAGCGGCCCCGACTTCGCCGCCATGCGCGCCTTCACGTCGCCGTAGACCGCCGTGGGGAAGGCCTCCACGATCTCCTTGTCGAGGCCACGCGAGCGGCCGCCAGGGCGGGAGGCGGCGGCGCCGTCGACGGGCTGAGGGACCGTGCGGAACGCCAGGCTCGGGGGATGTGCTCGTGCCTGGGCGCAGCGGTTGATGCAGACGGAGAACACGGTGAGGAGGACGAAGGCGGTGGTGAGAGCAACGAGCACGACGACGGTGGTCGGCGTGAATCCGCCTGCCGTGGTGGAGTGGTGGTCGTGCGTGCCGTTGCTCTGTTGCGCCAGACAAGGGCGAGAGGCCGACAGGAGCAGCAGCGCGAGGACGAGGAGCTCGGTTTGGCAGCGAGCCATTGCCGTCTCCGGCCAAGGAGGGGGATGAGCGGCCGCCGGCCGAAGAGGGTCGCCCGCGTGGTGCGGCGGCGGAGAGAGCAGGCAGGGTGTTTCCATTTTGGAAGGAATGGAGTAATGGAGGTGTTAATTACGACGCGGGGGTGTAACGTACGAGCGCTGGGGTGTACGTCTGGTGGATGTGCGGGTTGCTGGCGAGTGGGCCCACCCGGTCAGCGACTCGGGGAGTACTGATCGCGGTGGCGGTGCCGCTGACTCATCACCGGCTGTATGGCCTGTGCGTATGTTGCGAACTTGGCGATGCCGATGCCGCCTCAGTGGAAAAATGAAGTATTTCGTGTCACCGTTCCATGCGTGCCTACATTTGGTCAGAGTTTTATCTGAACAAACCTCTGTAGGCAGGAATATGTCATTATTGTACTAATCCGCTGGCTATTTTTCTCGGCCAAAGTCTAATGACTTAGATAACTAGACAACTCCGTACGGTATTACCATGTTCTAGTTTGGATATTGTGGTTACGTAAGGCGATGATCATGCATGATGGGAACGAAACGCTCCCAAAATTGCGAGCACAGTCGCCTTATTACAAATTGAAGGCCAGCGAGAGAATATATTCTCTGGGGTTCAGCCCATCAAATGGTCCTGCTGTCATTTGCACGCATCGTTTTCCCCCGCCCCATCACAAAGACGACGAGAAAGTGTCGGAAAGTCGCCAATATGCAGTGATTGGAGGGCGCCTATTGTAGGAATTTTTTTGATTTTTAGATTTATTTATTAAAAGATTTGCAAAAATAGATTTTCGTTTCAAAAAAATTGCAAAAATAGACTCCCGCCGCCCTCTGGGAGGGCGATTTTTAAAAATCGCCCTCCCAGGGGCGATTTTATGACGTGGCTGACGGCCGTTGGCCCCCCCGCCGACGGCCGTCAGCCATTTTGCAGGCGGCCCCCCGGTCTCCCAAAAACCGCCCACTCAGAGGGCGGCAAGGGGGCCGCCTGCAAAATGTGCCCAAAAACCGCCTATTCAGAGGGCGGCAAGGGGGCCGCCTGCAAAATGTGCCCAAAAACCGCCCACTGAAAGGGCGGTTTTTGGCTCCCGGGGGGCCGCCTGCAAAGTCGCCCATTTGCAGGGTGGTTTTTTGCAGGCGGCCCCCTTGCCGCCCTATGGGAGGGCGGTTTTTATCCCCCGGTTATAAAACCCCCCTCCCAGACTCAAAAAAGTCATAAAATTCACTCAAATTAGAAAAAAAACAGGAGAGAGCTGAGAGGGCGAAAATATGAATTTTCGAGTGTCAACTTCACGACGAAAGTACATTCCGAGCGGTGACAACTAAACACACATTAACTATCATACAAATCTATTGATATCCAACTAACGATGCAACTACTGTGTGAGGATGGCACGGCCAGGGAGCGGCGACAGTATGCGCCTAGGAAATAGTGACGACAGCCGGTAGTCACATAAAAATTGATTTCGAAAATTAATTTTTTTAAATCAATTTTTTATTTTTTTTTCGGAATATTGGTCCGGACTGTCCGGATAGGGTCCGGATGGTCCGGACTATATTAAGGCTAAATACCGCCCTCTAGTTGGGCGGCAAGCCAAAAACCGCCCACCCAGGGGGCGGCAAGGGGGCCGCCTGTAAAATGGCCGGCCCCCGGGCGCATTTTGCAGGCGGCCCCCTTGCCGCCCTCTGAGAGGGCGGTTTTTGGGAGGCCGGGGGCCGCCTGCAAAATGGCTGACGGCCGTCGGCGGGGGGGCCAACGGCCGTCAGCCACGTCATAAAATCGCCCCCTGGGTGGGCGATTTTTAAAAATCGCCCTCCCAGAGGGCGGCGGGAGTCTATTTTTGCAATTTTTTGAAACGAAAATCTATTTTTGCAAATCTTTTAATAAATAAATCTAAAAATCAAAAAAATTCCCTATTGTAGCCGGCTATTATTGGGCCCAATCACTATCCGACCTATTCTGCCGCCCATGTCGAGCATGCAACATGCATGCATTAGCGTTGAAATGCACTGCTACTACATGTTAACTTTTGTATTACCGAGTCCATCCTTTGATAGAGACGCGTAATATGACTAGTTCTATTTACTTGTTGATCTGAAGGGACATAGTATATGTAGGCTGCGTTCGTTCCTGCACTTGGACTGAGCTTTTTTGTGACACGTAGAATAAGATAAGCCACTAGTATATGATTAATCAAGTATTAATTATTATAAATTTGAAAAATAAATTTATTTGATTTTTTATAAACTTTTATATAGAAATTTTTCATATGAAACACACCGTTTAGTAGTTTGAAAAACATGTTAACGAAAATCGAGAGAGTGGCTAAGCTAACCGGTAGAAAAGAAGGCAGCCGTAGTCTATGTATACAAAAGCTTTGGAACAGTATATTATGTTAGTTGCGATCACTCATCTGGACTAGGTCACATTACTCACACGCGCTGTGTGTATATGACTGTGTAGCTGTATGAACTCAAATCTAATTCCGGGTTTTCATTCCAACCACCAGTGAGGTCGTTGCCGAAAGTTTCCTTTTTTATTTTAAAGCTTGATGTGGTCATATGAAATTTGTAGCAGTCAACTTTTCACCGAGCAATAATGCGTAGTTGTTTACTACGAATCATGTGGTCAGGTGGTAGTTCGTGGCCAGCCTTTGATTAATCCTCCGTAGATATGTCACGTAAGTGACGTACGCTACATTAGAATAACCACTTCGCGTTGTTTCATGACTGCTGCAGCACAGGCTAACAAACGGGCATGCGGCATGCCTGTCTACCTGTTGCTAGTCATTGACATTGAATCCTCGAGTTATTGGTGCAACGATCATTTCACTTTTGTCTTTTGAGGCTTTGAGCCTTGAAAATGTTTTTACGTTTTACAACAAATTGCACCGCTATAGAAAAAAAAAAGTAATGTGAATGGCTGATATAATCCGAAAGGAAAAGAAAAGAACGCAGACATCAGTTGGAACAATAGCGCACTGATTTTCTTCCCTATTTTATGGGCTTAGTGATTAATGGGCATGATGCTGTTTTAGTTGGGCTGGAAAATATTGAGAGGCCGGCCTGCTAACTAGTATACCATGAGTTTTACTGGCAGTCAGCGATAAAGGGCTTCCCGGTAGACCGGCCCAAATGTTAAAATGAAGTAAAGGCCCAACCATTGTGACAAAACCCTATGGCCCATGATAGGAGCATTGGCGTGTGACAGACAAATCCTTGGGTTTGTGGTAACTCGTCTCTGCTAATAACATCTGATCAAACTGATGGTTACTGTGCAGAGTTCACCGAGCAAAATGAACTAAAGCCTGTACCACCATTTATTCATTGAATGCCTAGATTTCTAACCGGAGGACATGAGGACGTAGCCGTTGCGTTCCAAAGTGTGTCTAGGGATCAAATTTGTTTCTGAACTTGCATATAATCTTGATGCATGGAAACATAGTGGCACAGGACACGAAATGCGGATCGGTTTCGTGACAGAATAATCTTACTGCGAGAAACCAAGCCTAGCATTATACGTGCACATGTCACGAGTGTACAGCACATTGGCAGCACAAATGCAAGCGTCACGGTTATCACGCTGTGTATGAGGCTATAATGCTATATTCCTGCACGAATCAAGTGTGTGCATTTGCGTGCGTAGACCATGATGGGATCGATCACACAGAGCTAGCCATGCCGAGAACAATCATCGAACGACGCAGCTCTGTCGTAGGTAGTATCAGATAGGCCCATGCTTGATGTTAATTTGAAGCGACAGGCACGACGACTAGCGTACGTAGGAGACGAATCATGCGAAGTTGGAAACTGACCCAGTGTTGGTGCGTTCCTTGTGTTTGAGATGGATCGGGACGCCTACGTGTTCAGTGAACCCTCCATGCATCCATCGCATGATGAGCGACGACGACCAAGACAGTGATCGCCTGCATGACGGGACGTCCCGGCACCTCACCGGTGTGAAAAAAAAAAAAACTTCTCGGTGGATTTAAAATTGTTTCGATTGATTTATGTTTTTATTAAAAAAGCAAAATTATTTAATTTTGAACCACGGTTGTTTTCACCGAGAAAATAGTCTCACTTGAATGAGAAAAATATAAAAAATTATAAAAGATTTTAAAGAAAGCTCGATAAAAAAACAAATCAAGCTTTTTTTCCTGACCCTACACCGTCTTAGGGAAAAAACAGTGGAGACGAATCTAAATAGGCTCCAGTGCATACTTATGTCTGATGCACGGCACGTGTCCACCCAGAGAGATCTAACGGCATACACTTTCGACTCACCCTGGTCTCCCTCGCCGCATGGCAGGTGGGTGAAGGGACGAGAGCCGAGCCGAGAGCGCGTGCCGTTGTATCCTCTAAATGGATACGTGCGGCGCAGGTATGCACGGTAATCTCTTTGGAGCCAGTCGCCACCGAATTATTTTTCCCCGGCTCAGGCGGCAGGTGGTACGCTGCGAAACATGATCGCGCGTTGATTATTCCGTAGCCCTCATGATTCGGTTGGCTCGAATAATCTGACGCTGCATGCCAGTGCCACGCACCCCTGCAATGCGTAATCTGTAACTCTGAGTCCGGCTCGGTGTGAAATTATTGTAGTGGCCAGCCGGCCACCTCTCCAGACCAAAGGGCGATTTGAGTGAGCGCTAATATGACATCGGCCGAGTCGCACAAGACGCCGTTGCGTCGCTCCCCTTGCAGTGACCCGTGGTCCGATCCGTCGCTTGCTAATACGAAGCCAACTTACAAATCGATGCTCTGCTAGCGTTCTGCAACCGGCATGCTGGTCCGCCCGCACGGCGCCGGCCGGCCGCGCAGCTGCAAACCGCGGACACGAAACAGGGGCGGAAAAGTGGTATTCGCGGCGTAAGCGTGCGCGGGTGCATGCATGTGGCGGCAGCCCGCGGACCGCGGCGCCCGGACGCACTCGGGGACGCACGGTTTGCCGTCCGAGACCAGGACGATTCGCTGAGCCAGCGCCGTATAAAACCGCGCAATCTGGCGGGCTCGTGCAGCGCCGCGCCGCGCCCGGATCATGTGAGGCGCATAGGCATAAGCATAGCGGATAAGACCACGCGGCCGCACGCCGCAGAGGCGAATGCCAAGGCCCAAGTGTACGTAGAGACACGTACGTAGGAGAGGAAGGGGCCCCGGCGCGGCAATTACCCTAACACCGCAGAGCAATTTGTGGCTCGCTGAGTGCTCCGTGCACGGCGCGGGAAGCAGTAGCAGTACAATTTTCTGTGGGTGTTACTGTTCGTCACGTTGGCTAGATTCTGGGCAGAGAGAGGCAGAGTCCTTTTCTGATCTCTCTGCCCTTGTGAGTTGTGACCGTGTCCAAACGCTGCACGAAAGTACGAAACTAGACATCAGAAAAAGGTGGATGCGATGTAGTAGTAACGAGTACCTGACGAGTACGTACGTACTCCGTACACGGACAAAGCTTAAATCACACCCGTCGAGATTTGCAAAACGCATAAAAAAACAAGCTCGCCAGTATAAGAATACCACTAGCTGCCTGGTCCCGTCAATTGGCACCATGCTGACATAAGGAGACTGAACCTTGCATTGCCAGCCACACAATGGATCGGAGGTGGCAGGGGACAAACATGCGCGGACACATGCATGAACAAATGAACTAACAATACTGGTAAGGAGTACTGACTAGGGTACGAATAAGATAGATTATCTGATGTACCAACTCAATCCTCCATTGCCAAGACAAATTCTCTAGCTTTTGGGTTTATGCATGCCTGCAGGCCGAGCTATAGATTATGGCATGATTCCCGTGCCGACATCGGTTGCAGTTAACAAACCAATCTTCTGTAGTTAGATGGCCTTAATCTGCTACTACTGCTATATCTACTGGATTATCATTTAGTGAACTAGCTTAGTTAGCTCGTCTGCATGACTTCCTTACATTATTCAGATTTGGTTGCTTAGCTGCAGCTGGCCTGTGATGGCGGTATTCTCAGCCTATAGCACTGTCTGATCCAAGCGAGAAGAGGCGTATTGACAAGTTACACAGTCTATTATCACTGTAAATAACACAATGCATGCAGACCCACAGTTTGATTAAGGTGAGAGGATGTGAATGCATGGCTGAGGATTGTTCACTTGTACCACCAACTAATTTGTGACACTTTCTGGGTCAATTGTGGTATATTTGTACCTTTGTAACTGGGCATAACTTTTTAATAATCCGGTGTCGATCTTGGAATTTGGCATGACATTATGCCCGGGGTCCTTCGGGCGAAAGCTATTGGAAGAATCTTTGACATGAGCAAATACATCGAAAGCATTTATCTGACCAGTTGTAAATAAACTTAGTCTCTGAAAACAATTAACAAACTTGCTAGGGACTTAACAAAGGAAGCATTTCAAAATCCATTTGTTTAAGGCAGAGAGGACCCCGGGAATACGTAGGACGCTGACCCGAGACGGCAGCGGTTAGCAATGCTTCCAAACTTCGCAATTCACACTTGCAAAAAAACATCACCGGTTACCTACCTGTCCGTCCAAATTAATCCCCCACACGAGATCTCTCCAAGATTTGCACTGATTAACAATATTGTTCATTTGTTCGAGCATGTCGTGCAGCGTCTGTTAATGCGGCGCATATTGCAGTAGGTATATGGTTTTCCCCACCTTTGAAATGGAGAAATGATGCTATGTCAAGAGCCCACACAGCTGTTTTGTTTTGGGAGAACGGTATGGTTTTGGTACATATAGGGCATGGGCAGAATGGAACAAGATTGCCGAGGATTACGTTAAGGATATAGTATTAATTAGCGCCTACCTATAACGTAGTAGCTGCACGGTCGAATTGACATTTTGTACATGCCAAACAACAAGGTGTCGCACGATTATATATATTCAAACGGACCTTTCGAGCCAGCACGATCTGCTACAACACGGTCTGTTTAGACATAGACCCTGTAGCGGGCCATGTCGTGCTGGTCCGCGTGCCGTCCTCCCGTCCAAGCACGGCACGTCGAGGCCTTAGACTGTGCCATACCGATATAGGCCCGACCGCTGCACGTGGGCTGAGGGCGGCCTGAGACACGATCGGCCCGCCCGGCTCTCGCGCGGCACACGCGTCTCCCGTCCCAGCCTCCCGCCCACGTTGTTCAAATTTGAACCGGCGCGTGGCGCGGTGCGATGGGCCCTGCTGGCCTCCGTGTCTCCCGGTCTCGGCAGGACGCGTGGCGGCCGCTCGGCCGGTCCCCTTGAAATAAAAAAAAAGAAAAATAAAAAAAAGTGACTTAAAAATTTTGTAAAAATTAGAGGACCGCTAAAAAATATGGGAAAAAGAAACAAATTATTTGAACAAAGTAAAAAAAAATATAAGGGTATTTTTTGATGATATCGGATGAGGAAATTTTTATTTTTTTAATAACAAAAATAGCAACACATATATAATTATGTAATTTAATTTCTACATAAATATAGGAGAAAAATGAGCAGTGATCTTTATTGAATTTGATATTACATGGCTGCCTCGTTAAAAAACTCTGTCATGTAAAAACTCATTTGTGAGAAAATCATGACAAATAAAAAAGAGTACAACTAAAAGTCAACACTCAAAAATAAAAATATGCTACTCTAGTTCCTCATTTTCTAGGTAAAGATTTTTGAAATAAGCAGCCAAATCTTGGTTCTGCATGGTGTGTTGGTCACGTTTCTTGGCTAGCTCCCAGTTTTTGATCGTAAGTAGCATTTCTACCACTCGATGCGGAGATTTCTTCTCCTCTTCTTAATAATTCTTCTACAAAGACTGAAGGCCGATTCGGAGGATACCATAGACACAGGCACCGTGAACACATCCCGTGCTAGTTTTGAGAGCACGGGATATTGGGTCTTGTGATCGTTCCACCACCCTAAAACGTTGAGATCTTCCTATTGATGGAGTCGCTGTCCAAGTAGGAGGACAGCTCATGGGCGTCATGCGAAGCTTGTGCAGGATCTGCAATGGCCGAACTTCCACCACCGGTGCTAGAAGAATAAGAGGTACCACCCAAATTCGGCCCATTGTAATTTCTTCTTACCTGGTACTGGGACAGGTGGGACTCTTTGCACATGAACTACCTGAAACTTAGTTTCATACTTTTGAAACATTTCATACAATTTAATCTTACCATCACAATAATAGTTAGTGTAATCAATATTCATTACCTCCCCAATAAGATTCAAAATATTAAGGAATCCCCGTATTTTACCCATCGAATTAAGAATAAATTAAAAAACATACAAGTATGGAATGTTCCTCCAATATTTAAGATATTTTTGTTTCATGTGAAATACTGCAAGTCTTAGTAGTGGGTCATCTTCATATTCTCGTAATAAAGTGGCAATCTCAAAAATCTTATGCAAAATTAAATTAGCAGTTAGATAGTAAATGCCAGACAAAGTAACAGTTACATCATAAAATATTTCAAGGAAGTAGTAAAATCTTTCGACAGCATGCCAATATTGTTCTGTCAGAAGTGGTTGCCCGTCATTAATAACAATATTCTTAGATTGCAAAAAAAGTTAGTGTTTCTTTATAAAGCAAAACATGTCTCAATATCAAATAAGTCGAGTTCCATCGATGGTCCGCATCCGTTTGGAACTTGTGTGGACGTTTATTTGAAGCGATGCAGAATCGCTTCAAGGCCGTAAGTCGAGGATTAGAACCATTGAGTCATGTTATGGCTTCACGGATAGAAACAAGATATGCACTTACTCTCTTAAAACCAGATTTAACCATAAGATTGACAACATAGCATGTACAACGTTGATGTAAAAGAAATGATTCAGCATAAACAAAAAATAAAGGCTGCAGAATTTCCATTGCTATGGAATTTGTAGCTGCATTATCAAGAGTTATTGCAAATATTTTATTTGTGAGACCAAATTCCTCACAAACTCTAGAAATTCTTTCAGTAATATTTTCAACAGTACGTGAAACATCAATTAATTTTAAAGCTATTACTTTTTTTGTAATTTCCAGTTATCATCAACATATTGAGCAACTACACTAATATAGTCCTCCTTAGCCCTACCACTCCAAATATCAGAGATAATACTAACAGAAAAGGTGCATGTAGCAAACAATTATTTAATATTGTCCTGGCCTTGGTCATAAACATTCACCAAGTCCCGGGTTGTGGTCTATCTACTAACAGATTGAAACCTAGGATAATGAGTAGTTTTAATGTAAATCTCAAATGTAAGAGACTCACCAAAGTTTAGGGTAGATCCTATCTAGCAATTAAACGGATAAGGGAATCTCGTGCTACCTAAGGATCTTACTCCCATGAACGTACCGTACTGTCAAGATTTAGTATTAGTTGTTGCTGTTGTAGCTGGTAACATTGCTTCTTTGCACACGCCTCAGCATGCCACCTCAAATGCCCTGTTCACCAGAAGATTTTTCAAAGAGTTGGGTCTTACAAATTCTACATTTCGCGTAAGTTACCTTTCTTTTACCCGTGTCGGTCTTCTTGATCTCAACAAAATGTTGCCAGACGGAGGAAGTTCTTGATCTCTTTGAGTCGGTTGCCGTTGATAGGCTCCCGCTCGTAGTTCCTGATCCTTCCCGAAGCCGCATGTACTTCCTCTGGCTGTATTTGCAGTGTAGGCACGTAGCTCAGGTCGAAGTCGTTCAGTTGGAATGACAGGTAGTTCGGATTCATCCTAAAATATAAATAGAAAAAATTAGTACTGAATAAATAGTACGAACAAAGAACAAAATTCAGAAATTTTTTTACTTGCAGGACCACTGGAGCTATCAGCTATGGAGATGTGGAGCACTGAAATTTTTTTAATTTTTAGACAAAGTTTGTCTAAATAAAAAATTTAGAGCATAAGATAAGAAATTGAGAGGTTTGGATGAGCCAGGATGTTGCTGCTGGCTGCCCTATTTGTAGACAAAATTTTCACATTTTTTGGGATTTTTTTGGCTCTCCAATGACTAAATTCAAAATCTAGCCGTTATTACTGACCGTTGGGGACACGTGCCATTCTATCATTAGGCCACCTCACCCATCTGACCGTTGCCCCCTGACCCCCCGTGCCTGTAGCAGGCCGGCCGTGCAGTGCCGGCCCACCATACCGTCTCAGTCCAGACACGGCATGGGCGCACGGGCCATGTCGGCACGGTTCATGGCTAACTGTGCTGTGCCGGCCTGGGCACGATTACTATAGCACCATGCCCGGGCCGACCCGACAGGGCACGGCCCACTTGACCACATATACGCACGATTTCTGGAACATTGTAGGAATAATAGAAACAAAACAAACGTTTGGGTGTCTATAGTTGATTAGATAATTAACAATAATTTTGAGTATATCTAGGTTTGTTTGTGTAATTCATAGACCTTCATATATGCAAAGAGATTATAATACCCCTACGTTATATTGGTAGATGTATATAAAGTACTCCAGAATACATCTTTGCGAAAATGTAATCTAGCTAGACCCAGTCAACCAATTGGGCAAATGCTCGAGCAGGGGCTTCGGCGAATCTAGTCGTGTTCGTCGATCTGGATCCTCGGATTGGCAATGGTTTGATCCCGACAAAATTGGCCCTCCTGGCCTTGGGGACTTACGTGACCCCCCTTAGGTTTTTCATAACAGTGGACTTAGGGAGATAATTTTGGTAAGTGCGTAGATAGATCTAGTACTCTCCCAATCCACAAATATAAGGAATTTGACCACTTATAGCAAAAATTAAGATAGCAACAGAAAAGTACAGCTGAGATGATGTTTGTTATATTTTTTTTCATATTTAATATGAATAAAGTAAAAAAAGTGATAGGTCGAGAGATTAAATATATGACTGAGGTGATGTTTGTTATACTTTTTTTCTTTTTGGAATCTTAAAATCCCTTATATTTATGGATAAATAAAAAGAGTCAAAATTACTTATATTTATAAACAGATAGAGTACGCTGTAACATTATATGACTTGGTATTTAGAGTCATCTTGTATGTGGTCTTATTCAAGTAGAGTGTATCCTTTATATAATTTTCATAGTACGAGGTGTGTTATATGTAGAAAATTTTGTATACAAATCTATTTTTATATTTGATAGATATTCTATATTTATTATACTGATAGCATTCTTTTTAAGAACGAGGTTGTTGTTTTGTTGTTACAGTGAAGCAACGAGAGGATGTACAACAGTTTTCTATTTATCATGGGCTAAACTTTTCCAGATACGTATGTATCCTGGTGGTTTGTTTAATTTGAGAATTATTTATTCGATATGTTGTCATCATATAGTAGCAACACTTGATCAGTCATTGGCCTCATTCGAGATGACTATCGGAAATATATAGTTTTGTATTATAACCACTTGGATGTTCTGATTTGTTGACATCGATTCGTATCTTTTCACCAATCATAATTTCTACTAGTTTTATACGTAAAAGGTGATCATTGATGTTACATCTAGCACCAAAGACGACCAGGTAAATTCCGCGTAGGGGAAGGAGGTCTTATCACCAGCTGTAGCATCAGATTATGTCCGTGAAATGTTAAGCTCTCTCTGAATAATGGTTTCGGTCTTACTCTGAAACTCTGAAAATTGAGTGCCTGCCAAGCTAGCCAGCTTTATCAGCATTGGCAGCAATAAAATTCATGCAAAAAGAACAATGCTCATAGTGTCATCGGGGAAAAAGAAAACTGAAGCAAAAGAAAATGTCCGGTTGCCGTACGGTTGCGTCACTGTAAGCGTTTGAGTCTCGATCTGAGCAGATTCTCCCGGGAAAAGCATCCAAGCAAAGCTTTCAGCATCTCCAGGGCACACCACGCACATGAGAGAGAATAGAGTTCTTTTAGTATTGCCACGTCTGCATCCAGAAACTGATGTGAATTCAATAAACGGTTTTAGGTACTTATATTTAATTAAGAAAGGTCTCATCACATTCCAAGAGCATCACAGCAGAAATAATACTGCGTCAGTGCAATACCTGAAGAACAAAACAAATGCTCCAGGCCGATCCGGTGTTCTGCCCCTGGTTTTAACTAGCTTCTGGCAATATATTTGCAGAGCGGTTTCAGTTCTCTCATGGGCTTGATCTAACGTGTCCATGAGGTCAATAATTTACAAATTGCAAGGGAACATTTGTTCTTATTCTCCAGCATCTGTGATAAACAGTCTAAAGTACCTGTCCTCATCTATAGACTGATTAAATTATGTGATTAGTATATACACTGGTAACTCTTTCAATTTTGTTGGGGATTCAAATGGAACCTATGTGCCGTACATCTTTCTACTGTCTTTTGGAAACAAGTAAGGTAACACACGTTCTTCCTGGAAAACAAAAATACTACTCACAGAGAAGTACGTGTTATTGTATTTTTATATGCAAAACACTCGTCCCAAAAAGATGCCAACGGTTGTTCAGCTTTGGAGCCTGAAACGCTGGCGTTCCACAAAAGTTTTGGGCCTCAATTTCTCCCTGCCTGCGGTTAGACAAAGATGGGAACGAACAGATCGAAAATGATACCGGGTAAGAAAAACTTTGTGCATGCATGCATCTTTCGCTTTCCTTTTAACTGTTGCTGACGCGGCTGTTTTTGTTGGGGTTATACATGATGGGGCGCAAGTTGAGCCATATGCATTGGCGAACACCATCACGAACTGTGCCTAGATCGATGAATGAGCTTCCTAGCGTGGCATGGACCCAAGGCTTCAGCGAGCGCATGTACGTCACAAGCGTATGTAGAAGTTGGAACCTATCGTGCTGAATGCTCATCCTCACGGCTAACCATCTAGTCATATGCCATCTTTCTGTAGAACACTTAGTCAGTAATTTGGGATTATTAGGAAAATGTTAATACTACCAGGGTGAATTTCGATAAAAAAAATTCTCTCAACATTAGATGTTGGGAAAAAATATAGCACCCCAACAAACATGGCAAGGGATCCCTCTTTGACGAAGGAGCCTAAGCTTAAATACTTTAGAGAGAAGGAGGAGAGGAGAGTTGCAGAGGAAAAAAGAGTTGACCGTGGGAGGAGAGCTCCGTCCTTCCATTTCTCCCCTTGAGGTTTCCTTTTATTCATACCTTAAACATCTTTGCCTCTAGGGCTTTACAAGGAGGTGACCCTGACCCAAGTACTTTTTAGTCATTTGCCAGTGCACATGTGAGCCACACCCACCTGCTCCCGCCTCGACCTGCTCCGGCCTCCGCCCAGCCCCGTAGCCGGCATCCTTTCTCCCCTCAGCTCTTGGGCCCATCTATCCCGCGGCCTGGCTCGCGCACTCCCCTCTGCATCGCTAACAGGTGGGGTCAGGGCCCACCTGTCAGGCTCATCTTCAACCTCCAGCTGCCAACCCCGACACCATGTCGCCCTGGCGGTAGAAGCAGGCTGACGCGGCTGGGCCGCGAGAGGGAGAGGGGAAGGCTAGGACAAGTTGGGCCGTAGCAATGCAGGCTGGGCCATGGAGCGGGGGAGGATAGGGGAGGCAGGCTAAGGTGGGCTGGGCCAAGGTGATGGGCCGAAGGAGGCCGGAAGTAGGTGAAAGGAGGCCGAGCCTGGGGAGAAAAGATTGGGCCGGAGGCCGCCCAGAACCGAGGAGGGGATTTTTAATTAGGTTTTTATTTTGCTTTTTCTACTTTTCATAAATACTGAAATGCTATTTGTATTATTAAAATTAGTAGTTGAGCTCTAAAAAATTAGGGAAATTTCATGGAGTACTTTAAAACATGAAGAAATTAGGAAAAGTTCCTCCATGCATAATTTTATTAAAGGAAAATTTATTTCTCAAATTTAATTTACTTGTTAAATGCTTTGAAATTTATTTATAATTGTAGAAATCAGTTCTTTCATGAATTTTAATTCCTTGAGGAAAAATCAGAGCGTGACACCTAGTGGGGAGGTTCGTGACAAGCCTTTTCCAAAGCCTACCCAAGATAGCACGTTACTCGATAAAAAGGGTCCTAGACCAAGTACTGGGAACACATTTCCTGTACTTAGGGATGGGGGTTTATCGTCCTCGTGGCACCCAATCAATCCCACTTTAATTAGCAACCAAACGATTCTGGGAACACTAATTACTTGGACAGGGCCGTCTCATACCACCCGTGTGGTCGCACTATGAGATGCTCGGATGAAATTCCCTAAGGAAATGGTCCTTATGTGCGAATACGAAGCACCACCACACAGGTGGTCACCTTGCATCGCGGGTTTTCGCAAACCATTTTTGTTTCGCAATCACGTTGACATCACATGTCGGATTTTCAAAGTTTTCAAAACCCTATTTTCCCATATCGACAAACAATTGTGTTGGGGTGGGACCATCGGAATCCATTATCAGGGAGCATGGTTATTGAGGTACCACTGGGTGAAGTGACGAGGAATAGGGTATCAATCATGTAAAATCATTGTCATGATTAATATTTTATAATAAACAATTGGTTTTGCAAATGATTTATTTAATGAAATTTAGATTAGAAAGTTTAAGTCCTAGTAGGATTAGGAGTTGAGTCCTAGTAGGATTAGGAGTTCTACTTCTACTTTGTGTAGGAGATTTTAGGTATAAATGGATGAGGGGTTAAGATCCTAGAGCCATAACTTTTGGAAGAGAAAAATGTTAGGGTTTAGTTTTGAGAGAGAGAAGTGCTTTGTATGCACTTTATAGACACATCTTGATGCAATAAAGTTGATCTACTTTCAATAGTTTCGTCGAGTTGTGTTCTTTGTTCGTGGGCTCTTAGATCGGCGGCATCAAGGTAGTCGGAGCGTCGGCAGCATGGTGATCGTACCAGCGGCAAGTAGGCAATTAGATCGGCAATATACGGCAGTGCATCGCAACTTCATCCAGGTCAGAGGTTTCTTTTATTTTTGCTAAAAGATTTGGTTTTTTGGTTTTTCCTGCCATTTACCCCCTCTGGTAGACTTAGTTCTTGTGTTCGATCCTACAGGTAGTATCAGAGTCTTGTCAACATCTTTTGAATGGCCTTGATATGTCTATTTGTGAGATAAAGGTTACATCTATTTAAGAATCTGTCAACATGAATACTCTAACTTTGGAATCTTTATACACCAAACTTAAGACATATGAGATGAATATTCTTTCTCGCAAGATTGATTCTAAATCAAATACTTTGGAGTCTTCTTCGAGTTCTTCTGTTGATACTTTTCTTCATCTGCTTTCACTGCTTTTAATACCATGTCCGACGACCAACTCGAGCAAATCTGAGAGGAGGACTTGGTTTTGCTTGCTAACAAATTTTCTCGAGCTTTGAGTAATGTTAGAAACAGAAAAAGAGGAGGCCCAATTCAGTGCTTTGAATGCAGAGAGCTAAACCACATTCGTTCCAAATATCCTAAGCTCGGGAGATCTAACAAGAGAGACGAGGAGAAGAAGGACAACAAGCACTTAACTTTTGAAGACAAAAGAAAGAACAGTAAACGCAAACTAGTACGCCAATTGCTAGAAGCTTTCAAGCAAGTTGAGTTGAGCGATGAAGAATCTGAAAGTGACGGCGAAAGCATAAGCAAACATAAACATTTTACAAGTTTAGCTATTATTGCTCGTAGTGTGTCAAACTCTGATGAAGATGAATTTGACAACGACGATGACAAGGTAAATTTTACTTATGATCAATTAGAACATGCTGGTTTTGATCTCGCTGATAAACTTTATAAATATAATGAAAAGCTTAAAAAACGTGATCATACTGTTATTGTTCTAAATTCTGAAATTGCAAAATTAAAACCTCTAATTCCTGATGATGATGATTGCAAATCTTGTGAGGTGTTATATTATGAAATTACTGCTTTAAGAAATGTCAATACTAACACTTCTCTAAGATTGGAAGCTGAAATTGAGAAAACTAAAAAGCTTGAGTCATCTTTTGCTCTTGGTTTTACTTTGCATTCTCGTGTTGTTGATGAGTTGTTATTGACAAAAAATCTTTTGAAAAAGTATAAAGTTGCTTTTGGTGCTAGTTATTTGTTCAATTTTTTATGTGCTAAAAGGATAAAACAATACAAGGATGTTTCAAGTTTTAAAACTTGCTCAAAGTGTTTTTAAATAAGATAAAAATGAAAGATGCTCTTGGTCGTGTTGAGTTTTTGCAAAACGACATGAAAACTCACGAAGTACTTTCTTGCTCAAATTGTCGTAAACAAAAAGGGATTGCAAAATCTTATAAAAATTATGTTTCTTTGATAAATGAGGTTGCTTATTTGAAAAGTTCTCTATAAAGGTTTTTCGATGGTAAAAAGAAACTCAATATGATTTTGGATACTTCTAAATTGAGCACACATAATAGAGGAATAGGTTTTGATGCACATGCTTATTTTATTAATTATCTACCAAGTATTATTTGTGTTTCTAAAAGCAGTGAGATTTTGACAAAACCCGAACCAAAGAAAACGATTTTTAAATCCACTGGAATTTTGTCGAACCTTTCTACGACTTTTGCAATTGCTACTTCTTCTTCTTCTAAGGAAAAAACATGTGTGAAGTACAATTGCTCCTATTGTGGTAAGTACAGGCATTTCGTTCAGTTTTGGTTTAAACTTGCAAGAAAATAGAAAAAAACAGAGAACGTGAACTTACAAGGTTGAAGTGGCAAAGGTCGAGCTTTTTTTCAAGTGGCCTGGTTAGACCATAAGCCCTTGGGCGGTCCAACCGGTGGCTATGGGCAGTCAGATCGCAGGCACATCAGCGGTCAAACCGATGGCTGACGGTGGTTAGACCGACTTTTCTGCATCGGTCGAATCAGTTTTCAGTAAAGCCTCAAGGTAAGTCTGGTACTGATTTTATTTATGTATATACATATGCTTTCCCTACTGGTTTTATTGGTCGTGTGTCTTAGTGTTGGATTACTAAATTTCTTATTTCTAATTCTAACACAAAGGCCTCGACATCTTCTTGTGCATAGGTCTTTTGGCGGCATACTCCCCATGTGCATTAAACAATTGAGACGTCATTGATTTTAAGATAACATTGATCTGCTTTTGAATTGGCAATATATTATCTATTTCTTCATTAACTTTTTTCTTGCTAGTTATGGAGATAGTAGTTTTTGATAATAATAATAAAAGTGGATACATGTCAATTTATGAGAATCTTGGTGATATCGTTGGCAATTGGTTGTTTGTTTCAAAACCTTTGATATCTTCTCGATTTGTTTTGTTTTTTCGTCGGGAGGGTTTGGAGATTGATTTGAGGGGGAGTTTATACTTTTTGATATATTCATGTTTAATTTATTGCATTGCTCTCAATTTGAAACTAAAAAAAGAAAAGTGGAGCTTTGTTTTATCCCTCTAGTATATTCTTGTGCTTGCTAGCAATATAAGTGAGGCTTATTGGTTCCTAGTATAGTTTGTATGTGTTCTAGTCTTTATATGAGGCTTTGCTATTACTTTTAAGGGATATGATGCTTGACACATAATTCTTTTACTTGAATTAAGTAAATATGTAATATTGAGACTAATGCTTGTTTGAATGACTTATGCTCATATATATGCTTGCTGAAATTTTTATTCCTCAAATGCTCTGGAGATTCCTCAAGTAAAAAAATGCTTATATAAGAGAAAAAAATAGATATCGAATCCTCGGAAACAGTATTCAAGACAAGGACGTATCCGACGTGAGGAAAATAATTGGTGCCGAGTCTTTAGAAACATTATTCACGATAAGGATGTACCTAAAATAATTGAGAGATTTTTTTGTGCTATTAAAAGTGAAGTTGAGCAATAGCTCAGAGATTAAACTTGATAAAAATTCTCTTGTAAAGGGCAAGTTAATTTGAGAAAGAGTATTCAGTTCAGTTTGTCTATGTGTGGGGGTTTTTCTTTCACTCTATGTGCTAGTGATTATGTTGCATTATAAATTGTTAAAATCATGAATTTTTAGTGTTGATTTGATCTTGATTGTAATATCATTTATTCATGTTTGGACTATAACTCATGCTTGTTTGCAAGTTGGTCAATCTATCTCCCTAGTCTTACAATACATGTCCCTGAGTTGCTTTAAGTACATTTCAAAGCTCCTAGAAAAGAAAAATTCAGGAAAAGAAAAATTGAGAAATATTTCATATTCATTGTATTTGTGTTTTCATGGTTTATATTCTCTCTTTTGAAATTCTTGATGAAATCCTTGATAAAGGGGGTGAGATATATACAAAATGCATGCTTAAAGAAAGGGGAGCTATTTTAAAAAAGGGGAGAATTTGAAAGTTTTGACGAGTTGATCGATTCTTAAAAACAGTCGATTTTGTGCTTTTATTACGAATATAGGGGAGAAATTCTTTCTTTTAAAAAGAGGAAGAGTTTTTCTGTTTCATTTTTGAGCCATCAGTGTTTATTTGACACTTCTTTGTTTTTATTTTTCAAAAACATCAATTTGCATTTTGTAGATGTTGCCAATTTGTTCATCAAGGGGGAGATTGTAAAATCATTGTCATGATTAATATTTTGTGATGAACAATTGGCTTTGCAAATAATTTATTTAATAGAATTTAGTTTGAAAATATATGTGGATGTTTGTGTGAGTGTGTGTGACTAATGTGAGTCAAGTTTGAGAAGAACTTGTGCTCAGATATTGTTTCTTTGTTTTTGCATGTGTAGGTGAGTCTTGAGGCCTCGAGAGTACTGTCAGTGATGGATCGGGAGTCGACTTGGGTGAAGTTGATGTCTGGATGATCAGGAGATCACGCGGGATACTAAAGGCTAGAGATCAATGCACATGGAGGAGAAGATTCGATATAGCATATAGGAGAAATTATGGGCGTATGGAAAGAGGAGTTTATTAGATTGGAAATTTTGAGTTCTAGTAGGATTAGGAGTTGAGTCCTACTTGGATTAGGAGTTGAGTCCTAGTAGGATTAGGAGTTATGTCCTAGTAGGATTAGGAGTTCTACTGCTATTTTGTGTATGAGTTTTAGATATAAGATATAAATAGATGAGGGGTTGAGGCCCTAGAGCCATAGTTGTTGGAAGAGAGAAAAGTTAAGGTTTTGTTTTGAGAGAGAAGAGTGCTTTGTATGCACTTTGCAGACATATCTTGATGCAATAAAGTTAATCTACTTTTAATAGTTTTTTTAAGTTGTGTTCTTTATTCGTGGGCGGTTAGATTGGCGGCATCAAGGCGGTCGGAGCGCCAGCAGCACGGCGATCATACCAGCAGCAGGTAGGCAATCAGACCGACGATATACAACAGTGCATCACAACTTTATCCAGGTCAAAGGTTTCTTTTATTTTCGCTAAAAGATTTGGTTGTTTGGTTTTTCCTACTATTCACCCCATCTGGTAGGCTTGGTTCTTGTGTTCGATCCTATAAATCATCATACAAGACTTATGCAACTATTGGGTTGGTCCGTCGGCTTGTCACGCAAACCGAGGCCGGTGAAATTATTGTGCACACTAAAAATGCAATTTTGCAAGCAAATCATTTTTCAATTTAGAAGCAATATGGTCAAAGAGTGTCTTGCCTCCGTCTTCATCTTCAAATCCTCGCGAAAATTCGACGTCCGATGATTCCTGAAACGTTGACTACGCATGAAACGAGGTAAAACACACAAAACCCTAGAAATAAAGTACTATTATCAATAAATAATAGTGCCATAGAGTAGATCTTAATTTTAGAAGAATTTAGAGACTTGAACAGAGTCAATCGGAGTTACGGATGGGGAGATATGGATTTTTGAAGTTTAATTGATTTTCTAGAAATGGAAAAAGGATAATTTGAGTTGAAAAAGGAATATTCTTGAGAATATTTCATCGATTGACAAGTAAGGTCCAATGTTAGTGGCAGGGAGAGGGGCCTCGGGTCTATGGTCTAGGGTGGACTTGGTCTACTGAAGGAACGGGAGGGGAGACCATGGCCTATGGCCTGTTGGGCTGGCACAACTGTCCTTAGCCCAAGAAAAGCCATACCGAGGTGGCCAGGAGGCTGTTAGGTCAGCCCATTTAAATATGGGTCGGCCCAAGGGGTTTATGTGGATGGGCCCATAGGCAAGTGACTGATTTTTGAAATCGGGTTTTAACTAAATGACGGGCCCACATGTCATAGGAATAGGAGAGGGATTAAGGAGAGGGTTACTATGCACTAAAGGTATGGACCCACCTATCAGTGACTGGCTCAAGGAGTGATGCGGCTGCTCACGTGGCTTGCCACGTTGAGCGGGGAGGACGGGGGCCTGGTTGCCCGGCCGCCCGATCGATGGCTGACGGCATGCGGCGGGTTTCGGTGCGCGGTGGCGAAAAAGGGGAAATGGAGTACTATGGCGGGGAGCAGAGGAGATGGGGAATGGGATGAGCAGCTTGGATGGGGGAAAATAAGGCACAACGGTTGCCGGCTGCGAGGACCCGAGGGTGGCGGCGAGGCGGCGTGGTCGGATTGGGCATTTTGGCTCCGACGACGATTGGGCCTCGGCGAGTGGTGGAACGGGATCGTGAAGGCTTGGGGATTTCAGTGGTGTGGGTGGCTTCGCGGATTAGAAAGTGGGAGTAGTGGAATTGGGCCAGTCCAAGCGGCAGCAATGGCAGAGCTTGTCTCGGTTTGACGGGGCAAGATGGCACGACCGTGGTGGTAGAGAAAAAGGAGGGAGCTGCGGCTTTATAGGCGAGGGCGGCGCTAGCTAACAAGTGAGAGAGACGGTGCTGATAGGGGCCGATTGGGCCATGCTAGAGACATGGATTGGCTGGCCAACGAGACATGGTGCTATCGTGCTTCTGTGGCCGATGTCTCCGCTTCCTCGTGCTGCTGCGAGAGAGGGGGAGAGGGACAGAGGGGAGAGGAGAGGCTGAGGTGATGGCGATGCAACCAAATGATGAACATGCGCATGCGGTTTGACTCCGGTGGCGTCGCGAGCTCGCTTGGATAGGACATGGTGGTGGGAGACATGGAGGCCGTGTTGGCTAGAGGGGAGGAAGTGGGGGATGGGTGCAGAAAGGTGATGGGATGGGACGGGGAGGTGGTGGCGTGATTTTTCTTGGCAATGACGTCATGTGCTCCATGTCAGCATTGGACCGAGCGGTCACCATGCATGGGAGGGGAGAGCGATGGAGAAGACGACCGCACGTGGCTGGTCGGGTGGGCGTTCACTGCGTTGCCGTCCGGTGGGCCCGTGCTGTCGGCTAGGCGAGCTGAGTGGCGGGCGCGCATGCAGGCGGTCTCTGCACGGGCGGCCTAGCGTGGCGAGCACGTGGGTCATGGGCCGATGCAACTACGAGTGAGAGAGAGAGATAGAGGGGGGAACACCCCAAAAGTGCATTATGGAGAGTAATTACTATGACAACGCGAAATATCTAGATGGATGGGATCTCGAATCAAAACCAAATAAGCGCAGTAACCATCCATCCTCATCGCAGCCTTGCCATAATATTTACCCATTCATAATACAAATCCAAAACGCCGAATTCAGAAATAAGGAGTTATTTGGAGAGTTGATTCACCAGTCCGAAACGGCGAAGTGTGCCCGTCAAACCACATGAAGGTGGCGAGCAAACACGATACACACTTCTGGGGATATGGTCTATGGTTGAATCAATATTCATGCATCTCATCATTTCTAAATTCTTACTAGTGTGTGACTAGCCCAGGAAAGCTCTAGTCCCACACGTTCATTTTAGCAATTGATACACATCACAAATACTCTAGAAAATGGATAAAAGAGCAGCAGGGTTATATATATTACATAGAGGGTTCACACACCCTAACTCATCACAGAGTAGCACAAAAGATAGCAGCGAAAATGTAAACATAAAGGATAAAACCAGTGGTGCCATACCAAACCCCACAAGACAACCGACTGGGGTAGAGCTTAACTCCAACTACACATTATCCTCGCCACCCTCGGCGGGATAATAGTAGATCACACCAACATCGTCGTCTTCCTCACTTGAAAAATATGCAGCGTGAGTACAAAGGGTACTCAGCTAGACTTACATAATATTAATAGTACAAAGGAGTAATGCTAGACTCTACATCAAAAAATATGGCTATGTTGATCTGGTTTTGCATAAAGCTAAGTTTATTGAGCAAAATAATACCTTGAAACTATAAGCACTTGCGAAAAGTAGCAATTTGAAATTTTATGACAGCAAGTAGTATGTTCTGAAAAAGAGATGAAAATGAGCACAATCCCGTGCTCTAACATCAACAATGGGACACCATTGCCTAAATAAATATACTACATAAGCATACCATCTTTCATGACTAAAACCATATTTAACACCAAAGCCTTTCACATAAACCCATCCATCATGACTATCCTAAGTCAGGATATAACCACATATCCCAAGTTGGATGCTAACATAGATTGACTAACACATCAAGTGATCGTCCTGTAACTGTGGACACGGCTATTCAAATAGTTCTTACTCTGATCAGAGGTGTACATCTTTACCCACACTATATGATAGAAGCCAAACGGCTACACTCTAGTTTGATCCGTACCCGTCGGTATCCACACTCTACACATTGAGTGCGGACTAGAGGTCACAATGAAACCATTCCCACGCTTAGCTCCAACCACCTAAACCACGTCTGGGCCCCCGACGATTTAGCCACACACACACGATGACTAAGGCGGGCTCACTGTCACGGGAGGCACCTCCGACCAAAACCAGGCACGCACGAGGCCCTCCAAAGGAAAGACCATCCTCACGACTGACGGACGGGCGTAGATGGTCACAGCCTCCCGTGCTACTAAGTTAAGCCGTCCCATTCCCGGCGTGTGGAAGTACGTAGGGTGCTTGAATAGACGTCAACATGTTCGGTCCTTAACGACCTAGACGGAACTACATGCATCGGGGAAACACCATCCCGTCATCGCCCTATCATCCGTCCAAGTCAAACATATTTTTAATTATGAATTAGAAGTTATTCTTTTCAGATTTTAACCCATTCTTTCGTATTAAGTTTTGAACCGATAGCTCCATCTATCGGATTTTTCTAAGTCTAGAATTAAGCATGGCTAAGCATTCGATAAAATAAAAGTATCCCAAAGTCCTTAACCAGGGATGACAAGGTAAAAACATGGAATCAACAATCAAGGAATGGAAATGCATACAATTGGGCAATATTGACTCTACCCGTTTTCCTATTTTAAAAGGACTGAAACATGCATATATATATTGTTTTCGCAAACAAATCAATTTATTGAAGACATAAGTTCAATATGCTTAGATGCTTACCTTGCTGCAGTGAGTGGTCACACTCAATCTCGAGATCTTGATCACCGTTCTCTGGAATATTCAAATCTACCAAGCAGAAACAAATATGCAAATAAGAATCAATTAAATATGTCTATGCAAAAATGATCAATTAATTCTGAGATAAATACAGTAGGTATTTCACATTTTAAAGTGAATTTCAGTGAAAGAATTATTTCGAGAACTTTTACGGTTTATGAGTTACAAAAATAACAAGATAGGAAGGCTGAAAATGGCAGTTCTGAAATTATTTCTATTGTAACCTTAAGCTGTTATATTTGACTGACATTTTCTATTAAGATATCAAGAAGGCATGTATTTTTATATAAAAGAGCATAACCTACTGGTTCTAACAAAGTTGAGTTTACTCAATTTGGATTTATAATCAATTTATTATAAATTTTGAAGTCCCTATACATTAGTGATTATTGAAATACATTTTAGTATATAGAAGTGTTATAATACTTTACAGAAGTGACAATCATGCCAAAAAGGAGCTTACTGATCCTAGGTCCAATTTATTTTTGGAAATAGAAAGAAGCTTTTATGCACCTTGGAAAAATATATACTGCATTTTCCATTTATGTCATTTTACCCTAGTATATGATTAACATACACAAAGTGTCATATTTACAGAAAAAGAACAGGGCTTGGTGAGGCTTCTGTACCTGGGTTTACTGTATTTTATATTTAGGGTGAATTCACCAAGTTTTTACATTTTCTTTATGCAAAAATATACATTCATTATACAAATTTTTAGAGGAGATTTCCCATAATGTGTTGGTCATATTTTACTTTACAGAAATAAAGTACATGTTTTACTGAATCCAACAAAATTTGGTTCACTCAAAAAGGAGTTAAAATGATATAGTTATGGATTTTCAAAGTTTGACCATTTTTCAGTTAGAAAATAAATCAGTTCATCTTTTCTTTTCTTTTCTTATTTCCTCAGCCCAGCCTACACGACAGTGAGACAGAGCAGAGGAGGCGCAGGCAGGCTGGAGGCTGCGAGCTTCTCGGTGGCGGTGATGGCGAACGGCGGCTCGACTCGGGTGGCAGCCAACAGAAGAAAGACAGAGGAGACCAAGGCGAAGCTGTCGGTGGTGGTCTTGTGGCCGACGGTGGCCGGAGCTAGGCGCAGCGGCGGTGCAGGCGGAGAGGCTTTTCTGGTCGACGAGGCGAATTGAGCTACGGTCGGTTTCTGGCCAAACCAAAGCATGCTTATGTGTCTAAGGGGTACCAGAGAGCTCACCGAGGGTTACGTTGGTCCTAGCGAAGCTGGAACACAATGGCGATGGCGAACGCAGTCCGGCGGCAGCGAAATCCTTCAGGACCACGTCGTCGGCCTTCTCCCGGGGTACTGCGACGAAGCTAAGGTGACGAATAGGTTAGAGACCTCTTAGAGATGGTCTCAGTGCGAGGAATCAAATGGAGGCTAACCAGAGAGGACGAATCAATGGCGGCGGTGATTTGACCGGAGGGAATGAAGACGGCGTCGATCTCCTGGTACACGGCATTGTAGTTCAATTGGTGCAGGCTAGAGTCTCCTGGGATCAAGGCGATGCTGGCGGTGAGGTGGTTCGGGCTGGGATCGCCGGAGCTCGCCGGAACGGCAACAACCCGGGCGGCGGCAGTTTTGCAGCGCAGAGAGCAGGGATGGCGGCGACACAACAACTTCGACCAGCGAACCTAGGGCCGCCGAGTACAAAAATGGAATGGTTAATACTTGTAGATCACGTTCCTAGAGTCGAGAAAGGATGGAGCTCACCGGAGCTAGCTCGGGCTCAATCGAACACCCTCGGCAGTGAGGAAGGTGAGTTTGCCACCGGTGATCCTTGGAGATTTTCTTGGTTTTCTCGGTGGGAACGTGGAGAGGAAGGGAGAGAGGTACTGCTAGTGAAGTTTGAGGCGAAATGGCCGAGGTCTCCAAGTGCTAAGCTGTCCAGGGTGCTCTGTATACTGAGGGAGGAAGAAGGAGGAGGTGATGACACGTTTGACATGCAATGCTGACTTGCTCCGGTTCTACAGTGCCCACAGTGGGTCCCACTTGTAAGGAGGCATTGTTTTACACACATTTAGCTAGGTTGTGACTATGTTTAGTGGGTCCATATAGTGGAAACATATGGAGAAGAGAGAAGTGTGGGTAGAAACCTTGGTGCAACACACTGTCCCAAGACTTGCAGATGCTTATAGGTGGGCCAGTGTCTTATGGGTCCTACTTGCAAGTGAAATAGAGAGGAGAATTCTCTAGAGACCAAGTCTTATTAACTGTCCAACATGCAGCTTTTATATTATTGTTTTATCAGGTTATCAAGTGTTAAAAATTTTGGAAAAATTATTGAAGTTACAGGAAGATGTGTTTAACCTACTGACCAAATTTCGTAGTTAGAAGTACTCTAGTTAATCTCTGGCGAATTTGCAAAGTAGGGTTATTGATCCAGTTTTTCTGCAGTGTAGTTTATGTCCCTAGGGCTTTACTCTTGTCATTTTATGTGATTCCTTTAGGAGATAAATTAAACCAAAATTCCTGGTGGTAGGGTTCATGTTGGCACACACTTTGGCAAAAAGGGCTCTGTCTAATTAGTCTTCATTTTCATTTGGTGAATTTTAGAAGTATACCTATTCATTTTTAGCTAGCTCCCTAGTCTAGCTGATTTGAGGGATTTTATTGGAGTACTTACTGAAGTGATAAAATCATGGAAAATTTACAGGTGTCAATTTATGTGGGATAGTGTTTACAGGAATTTTTCCATGATTTTATGTTTAACCAATCATTTTTAGAAAATGCATATGTCAAAGAAAAGGACCCTGGCTGAAATTTGTTGGAAGATTTAATGGGTCCAAACTAATGAATTAAATTCTGGAAAAAATATATTAATTCATGATAAATAATCTAGTATTTGCATAAATTATCTCCCATATATACTTCTGTTCAATTTGATGCATTTTTAGTAGTGTTTTGTTTTTGCCGATTTAGGGTTTAATTAATGAGGGTTTAAATATTGCAAACTTTAACTTGCATGAAGTGACAATGTAAAATTTTAAATTACATTCTAATGACAGTAGGGCATAACACTATTACCTGAAATTAAATCTAGGGCTGTGACAGAAAGACCATGCTAGGCCGGCTGACTCCTAGGCCGAGTAAGGAGGGAAAGGAGAGAGAAGCGAGGCCGAGCAAGCCGGGGGTAAGAAAATAGAAGGGATGGCCCAAGTAAATAGTGAATTTTTGGTAATTTCCTAAGGATTTATTTGAGAGATATATTTAGAAGTTTTGAAATGGTATTTGAACTCAGATTTGATTTTTGAGTTCACGAAAATCTCGAGATTTCAAAACAGGAGCTTTCATACTAGAACTTTGATATTCTTTGAAATTGAGTTTGAAGTTTAGAAAGAATTTTTGAGAGCAAAGGGAAAGAAAGTCCAAGGGGATTTGAATTCAAAATTTGAATTTTGGAGCAGGGACTTTCGGAGGGAATTTTTGATGGACTTTGAATTTTTGGGGGAAATCAAAATATGGAGGATTTTAATGGAGGGCTTCTGAGAAAAATCAAATTACAAAATTTGAACTCGGGTATTTGATTTTGACAGGAATTTGATTGGGATTTTGGGATTCAAAAGATGTATTTAATTGAGACTTCTGGCACTAATCCTTAATTACACACAAAGAGCCAAAATTTTTAGAAATTAGGGTTTTTATTAAAAATAGTTTTTAGCGGTCCAGAAACCAGGGTGTTACATGGTGGTGGAAAAAACCGGTGGCTTTTGCTACTTAAAGTAAAAAACGGGGAGGGGCAGTAATGGCAGATGTGACCGGTGTCCGGTGGCTCGAGTACCGATACCAACGTGATAGACGAGAGGAAAACGAAAGGGCATAACTCAGGCGGCCCACTTAACGTGCCGCCCGTGGAAACATTACGACACAGGCGGTCCATCCAAGCGCTCGTCTGTACAATGTGTCAATCTTCGTAGGCAGACCTCTTAATTGACCGTATGCGTAAATGTGATTATCACAGGCAGACCTCTTAAGAGCTCGTATGTAGAAATAGGTCAATTTTTGCAGCGGGTTTCTTAAGTCTTCAACTGTGTTAATACTTTTTCGCAGACGGACCTTGACTTCTTACCCCCGCCTCACTTAATGCAGGCGGCTAGACTTTTAGTCCATTGTCGTTATTTGGAGGGGTGTTTGCGAAAATGGTTTTTTAAGTAGTGGGTGGAGGAATGTGCCAACACATGTATTTAGCAATATTGCGTTAGGGTGAGTTTGAAGGTAAGTGAAGAAAAAGAAGAAAAAAGATCACGTAAAACGAGATAAGCTATTAGCACATGATTAATTGAGTATCAGCTATTGTAAACTTAAAAAATGAATTTATATAATTTTTTAAAATAACTTCTATATAGAAAACTTTTGTAAAAAATATATCGTTTATTAGTTCAGAAAGTATGTTCACGAAAAAGATAAGTTTTTTCATCCTAAGATCTGATGCCAACGCACCCTTATCTTGTTAGGGTGTTTCCAACGTCTATCTCAGAATGATCCCATTTGAAAGATTTTATCCGCTGATCTGAGCTGTAAAATAATCACACTACACAAATTTGTACTACTTCTATATATATTCCGCTAGAAAAGTGACATATCATAGCCGATTCTTTGCAAACTCGGTGAAGCTTCTTTCGAAGGAAAGCGACAAGTGATACAGACAAGTAGACATACTTGTACTAGAGGGTAATCGTAAATTTGGTGCCGATTGAAACATACAAGGCGGTAGATCAAGCTAGATCACCTTTGTAGGCGGATGAAAGCCACATGCATGCAAACACTGTAGTGAAAGATCACGACCTCTCCCCCACCACATTTGATCCAACACGAGGCCATCATTTAGAATTTACGAAATATAGGTGAACGGTAAAATCAACACACACGATGACTAGCCCGAAAATTCATGTTTGTCACGCCCCTCCGGTCACCGTGCAGCAGAATCTCTCGATCTGTACAACCGACAGCCATGACAATTCGCGCCTGTGCAACGCCCAGATTTCCGGCGTCTTCCATCGGGCGCGTCGTTGCGCGTTCTTCGCCAAGTTGCCGCCCCTCTCGCAGGCCGCGTTACAGCATCAAACAAGCCCACCCGATCGACCCCGCGCGCGCCGAGTCCCCACGTCTCCGCAGCCGCAAGCAGATCGCGCCCGCGCGCCCGGCGCGCGTGCGTCATCTTGCTTGCTCCCCTCTCCGTTAAATCATTGCGTTTTCCCGTCCTCCTAGCGCAAAAGGCCGCCTCGCGTGGCCCCCTCCGCGCATACGTGCACCAGTGCAACAGCGCGCGGCCCCCCGGCTCACGGCCACCTGCCACACATCGGGCCTCTTATAAAACGCCGGCGCCCCTGGCTTCCCTCGCATCTCACGCTTCGATTTGCCTTACCCGAATCGATCGTGTCCGTGTGCGTATCGTGCCATCTAGCCGTCGTCAGTTCGCGGCAAAGAAAAGGGCGGCCGTTCGTTTTGCCGGGTACGAGTTGATGGCGTTGGAGGCCGTGGTGTTCCCGCAGGGCCATTTCGGCTACGGGTGCGGCAGGGACTCGCCGGCATACGGGATGCCGTGGTGCGACGTCCTGGGCGGCGGCGGCGGCGGCGGTGTCTTTGGTGAGTTCTGGGGTGTCGACGAGTGGGATCAGCAGCTACAGGTTGCTGCTATGGATGAGTGGGACGTGGCCTCCAAGGATCACTCGGATGCTTCCACGGAGGGCAAGGCGGCGGCGGCGCCGGTGGCCGAGCGGGCGGCGCCTGTGGCCGCCGGGAGGAGGAAACGGAGGCGGACGAAGGTCGTCAAGAACAAGGAGGAGATCGAGTGCCAGCGGATGACCCACATTGCCGTCGAGCGCAACCGCCGCCGCCAGATGAACGAGTACCTCGCCGTGCTCCGCTCCCTCATGCCGCCATCCTACGCTCAGAGGGTGGGTACTACACTTTGCTTCAATTAATCACTTTTAGCATACGATTATTGTTTGTTAATGAGTATTAATTAACTCCATTTTCTGCTTTGCTGTTTTTGTTAAGAGTGATCAAGCATCGATCGTCGGAGGAGCAATCAACTACGTGAAGGAGCTGGAGCAACTCCGGCAGTCTCTGGAAGTCCAAAAGAGCCTCAAGAACCGCACCGGCGGCCTGGACGTCGGCGACGACTCCCCTTTCGCCGGCTTCTTCAGCTTCCCACAGTACTCCACCTCATCTCGCGATGACTGCAGCGTCGCCAGCGTCGGGAGCTCCGGCAATGCGAGCAGCGTCGACACGGCAGGCTCCGCGGAGAGCGGACGGCGGGTGGCCATCGCCGACATCGAGGTGACCATGGTGGAAGGGCACGCGAGTCTCAAGGTGCTCGCGCGGCGGCGGCCGAAGCAGCTGCTGAAGCTGGTCGTCGGCCTGCAGCAGCTGCGCATCCCGCCGCTGCATCTCAACGTGACCACCGTCGACGCCATGGTCCTCTACTCCTTCAGCCTCAAGGTAAAACTAATCGACAATTTGCATCTATTTTACTACTCAACTACTGCATGCTTAACTAATTTAAGCTAGCAGAGACAAATTACGCGATTGAAATGTCGCGGCTGACCGAAGATTCGCTTCCATTTTTCTACAACAACGCCGATGATAATGTCATCGCTTTCGTTTCGATGGTAGGTGGAGGATGATTCCAAGTTGGGTTCTGTGGAAGACATTGCCACCGCTGTGCATGAGATCCTGGGCAGCATTCAGCAGCAGCAGGTGGCCGTCCTCCCCACCAGCTGACGCCGCGATGGAGACGACAACGCGAGACGGCCATGTGAAGCTCTGGTGCCTGCCCGTCCTGGAAATGGCGCCTCGATTGCTTGTTAGCTTGTAACGTGTGAATGTGATTGTACCCTAGCCGTGGTGCATGCACGCAGCATCTCCGGCGACCTTAATGAGAAATGTATACAAACATTTTGAGCGCTTGCAAACGCACGATGATCACTTGTGTTTTGGGGAGGCGCTGTACACTAGTACCTTACATTAAGTACTTGCAATTTGCATGGGAGGACCGTAGACTTTAAAACCTTAGACCTGATTTGAAAATTTTTGAGATAACCGATAGAAATCCGGTCTCTATATCCACATGTGCATATATATATAGCCAACGCCTCCTTTTGAATGGAGAAATTTCATAGAAATTTTGTGGGATTCAAACTAATTATGAAAATCTTGTAAAATTCATGTACTTCAAAGGAGCCCTTAGTTCTTACAGGCTATACACTCCTTGAATATCATGAAAATAGTTATGAGAAATTCAGAAGGAAAAATTGACAATATTAGTGCAACTAGGGGATTTTTCCCGCAGTTTTACGTGGGCTAGTTGAATTAGATTTGCTATACAACTCTTAGATCCTATTTCCACGTATTCAATTATACAATAGACAATAAAAGTAGAATTGGATTTATTATACAACTCTTGTCTTCTGCTTCTATAGATGCAATGTATTATGTATACAACTATTGCTATCAACCTACACCGTTATAATTTGGTTCCACTATAATCTAACGGTATAAATTTTATTTTTTTTCTCCGATTAATGTGGTAATTTCTAGGCATCTAGAATGAATGTTGTTGGAGCAGGACTAGGCACCGAACCCCCTATTCAACCAACACTCAATAGTGGCAGCCACCTACTAACGATTGAACTATTTTCTCTAAGTATAGGGATGGTAAAAAGATTCCGATCAACCTAATGGGGAGAAAACATCTTGCTAAGACAAAGGGGTGAGAACATTTTCGCCCAGAAGGCCAACAAAACTCGAAGTCTGGGCGAAGCTTATTGTATACGCCATCGAGATGGAATATTCTTCTACGTGACGAGGGGACCAATTTTAGTCACTTTTGACAGCTATATCCAAGTGGTCCAGAAAAAAGCCTAGTTTATCGTGTTTATCCCTAGGGTTTGTGGTCCCCAAGGGACACCTTTGTAACTTCCTCGTACACTTCCCAGGATATAAAAGCTAGGCAAATCTACTGTAATGGACAGATTACATTTTTATTGCAATAGTGGCTAAGTGTTATACTTCCCTGAGTACACTTTACAAGAATAGACGGGTGAAAATATTTCCCGCCTATCCTCATTTCTCATGTTTGTAACTCAAGGTCACAACAAATGTGATATCTTCTTTTTTTAGTTATCTTTATAATATAATAGATATCACCTAAGTCTATGAAATTTCAAGTTCAAATCTTAATTTACAAATTGACAAAAAGAAAAAAAATTGACATAAGCTATTCATAGCCCAATTTTTTTCCTTCTAACGTATAGATTGGATTTGGATTTGAATTTTTTGTGATATATCACACTACATTTTTTCCCAAAGTTTCTAGAAACAATTACATTTTTTTAGGGAATCCTTTACAATGTTCTAGGAGATAACACATTTTCATGCGTAGAGCCGTAGAGGTACTGCAAAATAACATTACAAAAACTATGGTACCTCTCGATGCCTTCTAAGGAACAGTGGAATCACTCATTTAATTAGTATTTGAGGTATACGGCTCTGTGGCCTCAGTGTCCTAAAAAGACCTGTCCTATTTGCATGCAGCCATCTCTGTTTCAGTTCACATGAACTCTGTCTCTCTGCTCAGAGTGCATCTGTCAGGAGCTATGTCTGGACGAGCAGCGAGGCATCCATGCAGGGCCGAATGATTGCCCGATGATGTGATGAGTTCCTTCTTTTCTCATGATAGACATTAAATAATCCTCATGTGTGTTTGGTTCTGCGGTTTGGTCATAGGAGTGCATAATGTTCTTCAGACAATTATGCTCTCAGGGTGCACAAGACTACAGAGACAGCATGAGTGATCTGCGGAGAGTAGAGATTCCATTGACCCGGAGGAAATACAACTATTGGTATAGTTTGTTATTACCACTACTACCTACAATGTGGGGCTCTCCTGAATTCTTGATTTCAAATGGACATTGGTCGGACTTGTTATTGACTGACTGTTCCCCAGTACGTGAATTTCAGAAAAAGAACCGCCCTGTTCTCTTCCTCTCGTAATGTATGAGGAAGTTTCTTTCTTTTTCTTAGAACTTTATGTTTGAGGAAGTTTCAGTAAGCCTCCCACGAGGCATCTAATGTTTCTCCGTTCACAGTTTAAGTCTTTTTTGGTACAAGTTGGATAAGTTTGATTAAGTTTCAGTCAGAAAGTTTTGTTTCTGTTTTTGTTGTTGCAATTTGCTGTATAAGACTGTTTGTTTTCCTTTGGCTTTCTCAAAAAGCCGGGTCAATAGTGATCTGTTCTTAAAAAAAAAGTTTCAATGAGAAACCCATCAGTCTATCGCGAGTCACTACTTTGTGTTAATTTAGTAGTAACCATACTGTTGATGTACATTTACCAAAAGGTACTATATAGATTGAGGTGTGGTGTCTGGTTCTCTTCAAGTATGGGGACAAACTCTGGTTTCAGAATGGTTCTGCCTTCTGGTCTCAAACTTGAAACGTCAGACAGGCACTTGAAAAGGATCAGGACTAACTAGTCGCATAAACTTGACTGCTATGCGCTTAGCTGTGGCCACGTCAATGTCGTGTGTAAGCTTGAGAAATATGAGGATTAAGCCGTGCGATGCCCCATTTTAGCCAGCAGTTCGTTGCCCGAACCTGGGGTCCAACTGCTGATGTGAGCACTCAGACAAGTGGCCCGGCAGCTTTCCGACGATTGGCTTTATAGTTTGTAGATCTGTTCTTGCACACCTGTAAAATCATGTCTTGATTCAGCCAAGTAGCAGCAAACGGCATCATGTTGTTCAGGCACAGATGCACTGCATCACACGGCCAAGTTGTTTGCACATCAATACGCAGCTCTCTTTCACCGCAGAGATCCAGCGAGGCCCCTGTTTTTGTTGCAGCGAACGGTTCATTCATTCACCAGAAAACTTTCCAGCTATTTCCACATCACCGTCTAGCTTGGCATGTACAAGTTGTAAGAACTTTCGTGCTGAGCTAATGCATCAATGCCTTGAAAGCTAACCCTGTTTTTGTTTCTATCGATCAATCTGAAGGGGAGGTTCCTAGTGAACATTATTTGCTCCCCCTCTAGCAAATTGCGGGGATGGAGAAGAAGTGGCTGGCAAAGTTCCAAAATTTACACTCTGCTATATGACGGCATGTGAACATCTGGAGTAGACTAATTGATTGATTGATTGCGTGCGTCAGTGTTAAAAAAGAAAAAAGCCCAATGCTTTCGCTTGCTAAGTGGAGCAAATCTTTTGCGTATACTAGTGTTGGAAGCTTATGTTTTGACTACAATGTATTCTACGATGATAGGAGTACTTGAGAACGAAGGGTGTATGTTCATGTAATATTCCATGCATCTGCAATCTCTGCTGATCTTGACATGTTGCAAGTTACTCGCATGTCCAAACCAAAACAAAAGAAAAAAAAAAGAAAAGTGAAATAAGGTGTTTACTTGTAGACCTGGATTGAACTTGATATGGATCTTCAGGCCCAGGCCATCGAAAGTTAGTTTGGTTCGTCGTGTTCTACCCTCTTCTTTTTCCACGGCCCAGTAATACTTAGTTGGGCCTATCTAAACTCACGAACATTTCACGGTCCATCTCATTTCAGTCTAAGGTATTTTCTCAATCTGCCCGCTGATTTATCCAACTTTCAGGGAAGAAAAGGCGTGTTTAGAGACGAGTATTTACGGCGCTTGCAACAAACCGCGTCACATGTATTCTGAACAAGCGAAAGCTGTGTCACATCACATGGCATGGCATCGTTAAGCAAAGAAAAAAAGATCAGTAACTCTACCATGCATGTGACACCACTCTTGTGCAGGAATAGTTTACGGTTGAGCAAGGCAGGGCTTACAAGAAAATGAAAATTGCACGATACTCCATGTATGGTAATAAATGAAAGAATATATTCCATCAATAAAATCATCTCAAACATGACAAGTGTAACATCTGAATATCAGTGTCTCGCTGTCTGTAGAACAGCATCACAAAAAGAATCTCGTCGTATAAACAACGCGTCGAGCCAGAGCCGGGATCAAATCCATCCATCTAGAACACGATGGCGGCGGCAACCGCACCGGCGACGGCGACGAAGCTGGCGGTGGTGGTGTACGCGGAGGAGCCTGGCGGGGCTCCGGTGGGAGCGCCGGACGGGGCGGAGACGGTGGGGGTGACCGCCGACGGGGTGAGGGCGGAGGGAGCATTGGCGGCGGGGGCGTCAGTGGGAGGGGCCGGAGGAGACGCCATGGGGGACGGCGCCGAGGCGGTGGGCGGGGTGGCGACCGGCGCCCGGGCGGTGGCCGGGGACCTCGCCGGGGGAGCGGGCAGCGGGGCCATCTTGGGCGCCGGGATGGGGGCCGCACCCGGGGCCTGCGCCGCGGCCGTGACGGCGAGGAGGGCGACGATGGCGGCGACAACGGCGAGGCGAGCCATCAGGGCGGTGCTCTAGTGCTGGATTTCCGGCTAAGAATTGGAAACAGAGAGTATTGAGGCGTGTGGAAAGATCTCGAGTGCGTGAGACGACGAACTCCGAAGCTGTGTGGCGAAAACAATGGGAGAGTCCAGGTATTTATAGCGCGAAAGGCGAATACCATGTCGGTTAAGCAACAGCTGTAGCGTTCATGCCTCTCGAGTCGAGACGAAGTCGCAACGGCACCGGTCGCCGACACGTAGGGCCAAGACGCGTGGGACCACAACGTCAGTGTGTCTGGGTTCGGCTAGCACCGACCACTTCGCTGAGCGGCGCCGGCTATGCTGACCCTTCGAGCAGCGGCACCGCGTCGCGGGGAGAACCGGTGGCTACCAGGTCATCCAACGACTAGTTCCAAGGGACAGGTGGTCGACCGATCCGCCGTCGGTTTGTTCATGGACGTGTGAGATGGCTCACGATTAATGCGCCCCTCGGGTGACGTGCTGGGTCGTCCGGCTACTAGCCGTTGCGGGGATCGGTACGAGTTGTTTAACGGGCGAGACGTGCTGTCCTGACAGATGGCCCGTGTTGGGAGCCGTGACGGCCGGCGAATACTACTCCGTCATACGCATACGCCATGTGGTCGATCCTTCAAACCCGCGTAGAAATCTGCAGGCTCTTTCAATGCAGGAGAAGCATAATAAATGCGTATTTTGTTGAAAGAATTACAAGAAGCAACCCGTGCAGATAAATGGGAACAGTGCAATTTCGCTTCTATCGCCGTATTCTTTCATTACCGTTGCGGAGAAAAAAAACTGGAAATACGGATCGCCAAGAAAATAAATGGTCGGTGTGGTCGGATATTTTTGATACTGTAACAACACATGGACAGAGAAAAGCAAAGCTTTGCCTGGTTGGCGACCAGCCTGCCTGGAAAGCACGACATGTGACACTCTGAGGCGTGAACTTGACATGAGCTGCGCGAGCGTGGAATGTGGGCACTTGCATCCGGCTGGTGACAGTACACAAAGAAGAAGGGACCTGGCACGCATCTCAATAAAAGAGGAAAGAAGGGAGAGCTGTCTCCAGTCGACAGCGCTCCCTCTGCGCGTTGTTTGTTTAGGGACCTTTCGGGAGTCCTGTTTTGAGAAGAAATTTTTTTTTAATCATAGTATGTTTTTTAAACTGTTAAATGATATATATTTTTAAAATTTTTCTATATAAAGTTGTTTTAAAAAATTATATTAATCTAATTTTTAAGTTTAAAATAATTAATAATCAATTAATCATACGTTAATGGCTCATCTCGTTTTACGTGATTTTCTTTCTCTTCCCTCATCTTCAACCTATCCCTTAATCTGTTTGGTATGCGTGTAGATGAAAGCCATTATAAGTGTTATAAATGTTAGTCAAAAATTACCGAAGAACAACTGACCTTCCTAATCGCTGCAGCCACCGATCAATTAAACATGTTATATAACGACATAAGAACACATAATATTTGTTAACGAGCTTTAGCCGAAGCCTAATCCCCGAGACTTTGATTATAAACGCTCCTCCCCAATCAACATAGCACACCTAGCCCTTACAAGTTCACGGCCTCACCATCATTCTCTCTCTACGCGCCTGCGGTATATTGTCGTTACCATGATTACATTGTGACATTCCTCTCTATGTAATAGGTTGCCGGGTAACAAAGTCCCACTCTAACTCCACATATACCTCCTGATACAACTCTAACACCAGTTACAACTTAATAGGACTAGTATATTCAACATCTATTCTAACAAACTCCATTTTGACTAATATATGTCACCTAGAAGTAGTAGAACCACCATGTCGATCCACTGGTCATTCAGACTTGGGTTGTGTTCTTTTGTAGCTTCACTGTGAGCCACCCAATGAGCCTGCGCCAGACTTGCCACCATCAAAAGCAATAGCTATCCTACTAGCTGATTCCTCCTGGACTCTACCTGCGATAGCACATCCTCGCAACTTGTAAAGATACGACTCCACCTTCTCACCAATCATGAGAGTCGTCTTGCCCATAATGATCTCCATGGCCTTCCTGTTTCGATTTATCCGGAATATTAACTCTTCTTTATGCAAGATTCTTTTGACTGTACACTTGACATCGTGAGAATATCACTATCGCTATCCGAGTCACTTCAACTAGTCATTGCATTAGTTTTAGCTTTTTCCTTCAGTTATGGACTAACTCCATATATCCCTACTCCTCGCTGAGTCTTGGACATATCCTGTTTTTGTCAGATAATTCCACATGCGACCTAACCAACATGTCGCCGTCAGCCTACTCTCTCTTCTCACCTACGAACTATCCATCCATAGAGCTTTCTTGCTCGTTTTCCAGATCCATTGCCAGGTTCTTGCAGCGGATCACTCGTCCACCGCACCGGTCTGATCGTCCTAGTTGACTCGTTCCAACCAACCGTTCTTCTACTCCAAACCAATCCTTTGGCCTGACCAATAGAAAAACTTTTTTTCAATTTGGTCCACCGCCTGGCTCGGTTCGGTCTGCAGTCTACACCCGGCCCCTCGTGTACTGGCTTCGCACCGCACACACGTGCCTGACTTCTCTCGCGAACCGGAACTCGACTTGTGAACAGAGAGCCCTTGAGCGACTGCTGCCGCCCAGCTCTGCTCCACCAGGACGCCGCCCTCCTTGTGGAAACTGACTCCTCCGCGCTTGGATGTTGCTACCACTAGGAGCCTGCACGGCTGCACCATTCCAGACACCGCTAGAGACACCCGTCAACTCCTCAAGTCTCACCAAGCCACGCATTGCCGCAGTTCTGCAAATAGTGTCGCTTCTCCCCTCCAAATCAAGCAAACAACCTGCAAAGCCAATGCTGATTTACTATTGGTCATCACGGTTTAGGACTCCCCAAGCTGCAGTTCATCGATTTACGCACGTATGCGGAGGAAGAATCGTGGCCAGCTCGGTTTAATACCCGAGTTCGAGTAGACTAGGGTGCTAGAGTCCTTACTACTGCCGATTCCTTATGAGAAAATTTGATCTATAGCACAGGAAACACGCAAGTACCATAAAATAGCACAAAAACTTCCCGCTTTTGACTTATAGCATAGGACGCTAGTTTTTCTCTGACACATAGCACCTCCGTCTCATTTTGAGCAAACGACTTTAGGTCAGAGTAGAGAAATTTGTCCTCAGACTAATTTGCCCTTCGTGTTGCTTGTAAATGACCAGCCCATCTTGTTCCTTCCCATTCCCCATCTCTTTCCTTCACATTCCCCTCTCGCATCGCTCCCCCATACCCAAGCTCCTTCCCAGCGTCCCGCAATTCATTGGCAATGGCGTCTCTAACTAATTCGTCGGCGTGCACCTCATCTATGGAGGGCTTAATCCTGCGCCGTCCCCGTCATGCATCATCTTCTTCCCTAGGTGAGACTTTTCCTATGCAAGGTTCAACCCCTTCTTCATCTATAGCTCCATCCTTGCCGTTGGTGGATTGCCTAGATTGTGGACAACAGATTCGTCGCTATGTGTCCGGTACCAGGAAGAACCCTAATCGGGTATACTATAAATGTCCCAACAGCTCAGTAGTAAGCTCCAGATTTATCAATTTTTAGTTTGCATTAGTATGGTGGCTAATAAAGTTAAGAATTGATTAAATTTGTAGAGGCATGCCCCTTGCGATTTTTGGTATTGGGAAGAAGTTTACGACCAATACCTTATTGACCATGGATTGCTCACAGGAGATGTTAGTAAAACAAGAAATCAAGGAAGATGAAAGCTTTGAAGATGGAGATAAAGGTTCAAAGAAGAAGCTAATCGATGTTGTATTGGAGATGACGTTAGGAGTGAGGCAGCAAACATTTTACCTGAAGATGGCAGCATTTGGCATTGTTTTGTTTCGGCCTGTACTGTTAGGTATGCTTGCTATAGTGGTGGCAAAGGACTTTTTATGAGCTCTGGTGTATGTGCTAATGAAGTACTTTTGTATGAGTAAGCAATGGAAGTGAACTAATAAAGATTTATTCAACTGTCATATGTATATTGTAATGAAGATTATATGATCATATTAATGGTGTTAATGCAGGATGGAATTTTGAATGTTTGGATATAATTTTGCATGTTTCGTGATAGGTTCATGCCACCATAGAACAAATTCTCAGAATCATGGTTCCAAAAGCAGAATTATTGAGCTAACTTGATTCAACAAAGACATAGCAAACTAGTTGGTATAGTAGTAAAGTTCACATATAATAGATTAAGAGGTGCATACATACATAGAATTCACATACATCAGTAGATTCACACCATGGTTAGCACACATACAAGAGGCCCACAAATGACAAGTGCATACATAGAGATACATATAGAGGAAACATATACCGCCTCCAATAGTGTTACATCAAGCTAAAAATCTCATTTTGACCACACACCAGTTGCCAGTGCCATTGTTTTTGCCAGCCTGGGAGGAGTTGTTCTTGTAGGCGGCTGGGAAGTAGAAACTACAGCAGCAGGATGTGGAGGCGACATGTTAGTAGGTAGTGGCTAGGAAGAAGATGTGGCAGCAAACTTGGACTTGAACTTCGGCTGGGACTTGGTCTTCCTAAAATAGAACCAAATCTTGTTACAAGTATACAAAATGCATATTTAGATTATACACATAACACATAGAAAAATCTATACCTTTTCTTGATTTTGGGTGGTGTTGGAGTACTATCACATGGGTCTACCTACTCAATTTCCTTCCAATTTTTTGCATGATGACCAAATCCTTTACATCTTGAGTACTATTTGCACTTGCCTTTATCACTATTTGGTATATGATTTTTTTGAGGTCTTCCTGCTGATTTTTCAAGCTTTGGTGGTAGCATCTTGAACCATATGTCAAATTTTGGTCGTTGGCTCTTATCTGACATAGGTTCAATGGAACTTGCATATGCTAACTTGAACTTAGCAACATAAAAGCATTCATCAACATAATGCTCTATCCTTGCTCCTTGGATGGAACAAATGAAAGCAATTGCATGTGTGCACGGTTTACCAAAAAATTGCCATTATCAACAAGTGCATTCTTGATTTTCTAGAAAAACACCTTAAGTGTTGTGTTTTTTGGTGTTCATGTCAAAAACTATCGCGTCTGCATCAGTAAGCCCACTTCTTGCAATATCACAGTTCAACCCTCTACTCTTGGCATTGAGAGTTTTAACAACACTAGGAAGAATATTGCCAGTTAAGCCTTGTGCAACTCTTTTCCTCCTTGACATCTGCTTCATGATCATTTGTCTGAGCTTATTTGCTAGGTCAACATGAGGCAAGTCCTTTTTATCATTTATCAAATTGTTGAATGATTCTGCAAGATTATTGCACATATACTCGATCTTGCATGCTTTTAGAACTTGCTTCTTGCCCATATATGTGGATGGTGGACTTCTAGGTACTCAAATGTAGAAGGGCATGCTTCTTTAATCTGATCCACGCATTCTTAGTACTTGTACGGTGAAAAAGCCCATGCTGCAGGCCACATGTTATCATCAAATATTTCACCCCTAAATTTTTTAATAAAGTTCAACATGAGGTGCTGAAAGCATGCCCTATACTCCACGGTTTCACCAAATACATCACTGATAGCTACTTGCAGTCCACTGCATGCATCGAAATGTATGACCAATCCAATAGGAGTGCCAATTGCATGTTTCAACCTTTGCATGAACCATTACCAGTTGTCGTAGTTTTCCTTGTCAAAAACTGCATATAACACTAGAAATAGCCAATTATGGCCATCAACTCTAACTACAGCTACTAGTTGCCCACTATATTTTCTAGTCAAAAAGCTAGAATCACATCCTAGGTATGTGTGGAGGACATAGGTCCCAGGTACCTTTACAGTAGGCAAATACGGCCACCCGGATAGGAGGTGAACCGTCCCATGTAATTAGAGATAGAGTAGGACTCAGCTTCATGTTACCTTGCATGACAAGAAAAATGATAAAGTCCTAGCCAAGTACTCTATGTACAAATAAGAAAACCCTGGGTCATATCCGATTGGGTTTTTTATCTTGTAACCCTTTTCCCTCGTCATATATAAGGGGGATAGGGAGCCCCCTCGGGGGAATAACTCATACACAAACGAAAGCAATCCACCACAACAGGAATAAGGTAATACCTCTCACTGAGGGTCTAAATTGTCTAAATCCTTTTGTCTTTCGAATCCATCCAACTTTAGATCCGATGCATAGGCTCATTTTTATTATTGCAGATACAAAACACCGACAGTATGGTCTGCATCCTGCTAGAAATTCATCAATGCATGGTTTTAAAGCAACAAATAACCTCCTAAAGAAAATCTTATCCCCCGTCACTTTGAAATCAATGTCCACAATGATGCCTACCATTGATTTCTCTACCTCTGCCTTAAAACTCCATAGAAGCTAGAAGCTAGACTCCCATGATCTATGGAGGTCTTTCAATGCTTTCTTGCCTACCTTCCCATACTCTGTCAAACCTAAGAGTAACATTATACTTCTACTCTAACCTATCTTGAAGCACTTTGGACCCAATTGTAGGTTCTGTGATCAATATATCCTTAGCCCTATCTGCAATCCATCCTTAGGATGCCATCTTTTCCACTCAACTTGCTTGTAGTAGCACAAGTATGAATCTCACTCAAACAGCTGATCTACAATGAATAATAAAACTAGGATTAGTACTGTAACCAAGAACAAAAATGCATATGCAATAACTAGAAAAAGATTGTAATAACCTTCCAAATACTAGAAGTCTTCTTTTTCCGTGCATAGATCCTCCATGCGCAGTCCTTTGTTTTAGCACACTTAGCAATCTACCTAGTCCTATTACTATGGCTAATATCCACCTCAAATTCCCCTTTTATTGCATGATGTCTCAATGCAAGTTTAAAGGCATCTCCATTTGGGAATGTTGCATGCACAACAAATGTAGGATTCTCCCTGTTGTGCACAAATAAAAGCACATCATTGCCAAGCTGATCAAGTGGTACCTCCTCTTCAAGTACATGCTGCAGGTAAAAATCATTTGCAACATCCTGATTAGCTATCTCATTCCTATCTGACCTCTTGTTAGTTGTCTTATTTCCACCAGGCCTCTTTTTTTCAGCTTCAGGATCTACAACTCCATATAAGTGTTCTCATTCACCTTAATTGGTTCATCTTCCTCATACCCATCTTGAGGATTAGTAATATGACCATCAGCACAAAGCATAGCTTGCCATTTAGTTCTTGTTCCTTGATGCATCCCGCTCCCATTGACAACTAGATTGCTATCCCCATTGCCAACAATATTCCCATCAGCCACATTTCCATCAGCACCATTGCCAATCCCCACCATGTCATCATGATCAACACCCTCAACTAGCTCACTTTGGCATCTCAGGATGGCAGCATCCACAATATCCTCCACGCTAACAAATATACTAATTTGGCGAAATAGAAAATTTGAATCTAGCAAACTTTTCAGTGCAACATCACTAGTCGATGCAAGATATTGACATGTACTATCAAGGTACATTATGCTAGCTTTCTAATTTGTTCCCCATTAATAACGTTCTTTTATCTCATTAGTAAGCGCAATCAGATTGAATTTATCTCCATCAACAACTAACTCCCATTCCTTCCCTCCGCAAAGCACTTCGACATCACCCTTTCGATTATACGATTGCATCTTAAAGCATACCTGATATGCCCAAAAGGGATCAACCCTGCCATAGCAAGATTGATTCCTATATTTAGCACATATTCCCAACCCCTATTTCAAACAATCATGGGAATTTGTTCTATAGCTCACTTAGGGAGTGTTTGAAGGCGAGGGAAAAGGAAAAAGAAGAAGATCATGCAAAACGAGGTGAGCCATTAGAGTATGATTAATTGGGTTTAAATTATCACAAAATTAAAAAATGGATTTATTTGATATTTAGAGCAACTTTTATATAAAATTTTTTTTGTAAAAAACACACCGTTTAGTAGTTTGGAAAACGTGATTACGGAAAACGAGGTAGTTTTCTCCCCCTTCCCTCACCTTCAAACGCTGCCTTACTCACGAGAGACTTCAACAATAGCAACCATCTTCGCAATCTAACAACAACACACCAATCTGCTTCACAAAAAGAAACAAAGAAACATAGGTCAATTTTTTGGGAATCATACACACCATCCAAGGTTTCCAATCCCCAAATAACAATCTAGAAATTGACTAGATCCACATACATGCAGTGAGTGCCCTTGACCCCACCGTCGAGCAAGCTGCCAGTCACCCGCCGCCTGCCGCCGTTGTCGAGCAAGCCGCTAGCCACCGGCCGCCAACTGCTTGCCCCAGCCGCTAGCCGCCGCCATCGTCATCGCCCTTTCTGTGTCGTCGCACGAGCCAGGTCTCCTTTCATGAACAGGAACCGGGCATGGTCTCCTCTCACGAATAGGAATGGTGTAGTCCAACCAAGATGACTAAGGGATAGGGGCAAATTTGTTTTTTCGTGCCCTTGCTCATGGCTAAAACATCGATCCGAACAGCATCTATGGTGGCAGTGCTACGGATTGGAGAAAAATGAGTAGACTATGCTATAAGTCGAAAGCAGGAAGTTTTTGTACTATTTTATAGTACCGACGTGTTTTCTGTGCTATAGATCGCATTTTCTCATTCCTTATCCCGTGTGCCTCCCAATTTCTTAACCGAGTCCAGCACTGTTCTCCTTTCCCTTGTCGAGCTCCTGAGCCTTTAGTGTTGAGCAAACCCATGCACGATAATTTGCCGTTACTCGTGCGTGCTTGGTCTTCGACCATAACCAGGAGATGACTTCACAAACAAGTCCATCCTCTATGCACCTAGATTATTGGACCACGTGACATACGCACATTCAGGTGTGCATGTGACCATGCAGTTTCCAAACTTCCAATGCATCTTATGCACGCACGTGTATGTCTTGCTCATACATGACTCAACCTTGTTGTGTACACATACTGTGCACATGACATGCATCCTATACACGCACCGCAGTCGCAATCCTTATGCTCACCATTCACAACTATGTTGTCCTCGGCCATGCACTTCTGTCGCGCCGCGCCACGCTCGCCGGCTTCGTTCTGCCGTCATTGGCCTCCTTGCCACCGCGGATCTGCGATTACTATATGTATCGGGCGTGCTGTCCGTAGCGCTACCCCCTCCAATCTCTTCTATCGCCATCGGTCACTCCTAGCCCTATCTTTCGGTCACGTCCCGCCATCGCCGGTCTGATCGCAAGACAAGGCTGTCACCTCCGCAACGTCCTCGTTGTCGCCATCGATCTTATCGCCACGACTGACGATCTCTTTCGATGCACGACCCTATCTTATGTTTTCTCTTTCACATGTCAAGTTGGTCCAATGCTAAAACCATCATCTCTGAATCACTTGTCATAAAAGTTAGTCAAAACTTACGGAACAACAACTAACTTTCTCGATCACTGCAGCCATTGGTCAACTAAAACTTGCACATGACGACACAGTAACACATGATTTTTGTTGACGAGGTTTGGCCGAAACCTAATCCCTGAGACTCTAATTATGGCCCAAAGCCTAATCCCTGGGGCTCTAATTATGGGCATATTCACTGTACATGACCTCATCGTTCTTCCTCTCCCTACGCTCATGCGCTATATTGCCGTCACCACGGTTACATTATGGCATCCCCCTATCTATTTAAAGGGTTATCGGGTTACAGAGTCTGACTCTAACTCCACCCCTACCACCTAATACAACTCTAAATTCAACTATAACCTAATAGAACTAGCATATTTGACATCTATTCTAACAATCAGCTTCCTAGAAATGTGAAGAGTACTCCATAGCTGGTTGCCACGATATGACAATACCAGTCTCCCTCCGTTCCAAAATATAAGAACTTATAGGATTTAAAATTATGTTCCATAATATAAGGATTTGCAGCACTATTGACAATATTACTTGTCCCATTAATCACTTACCATTCAAATTTATTCTCATCTTATCTCCATCTACTCTCTCACACTTATTCTTTTTTATTTTTTAAGAGACAACAAAGTTTTTTAACCTTAATTCCTGTAAAATAATATATAAATGGTTATATTTTGGAATGGAGACAGCACTTATGTGTGGTACGAGTACAAATGAAACGAAAAGATTGATCAACGAGTACAAGCTGATGCAAACGCGCAAAGCGAAGCAAATTTGAGGGATGCAAACGCCGGGAACTGGATCGCTTCACGATGGAGGCGATAAGCTCTATTCGGTGCACAGCCCAGCGCCCCACCGAAGGGTCGAACAAAGAAATTCCGAAATACGGACCTGGAACAGCAAACTACAGACTCCTAGTTAATCCATGTTCAGGCCCATTACCACATTAAAAGAGCCCATCGGAAAACGCATTATTGAGGCCGAGGCCATTTAGTAAAGCAGGGCCCATTGCCGGCATGCACTCCTACTATAGTCCATTTCACCTACGGTTGCGTGTGTGTGTGTGTACACGATTGTGTGTGTCAACAGCACAGAATTTAAAACTTGTGTGTGTGTCAACAGTACAGATCGGCAAGAGGCAACCAAAACAAACTTTTGCAAGTTCACATTACCAACAAAAAGGTGTATACTCCTAGATAGCAATGCAGAGAAATCTACTGCTACACCAAATTCGGGGCTGATAATACCACTCTACTCCTAAATAAAAACTGTTCTTTTTTCTGGACTCCTAAATAGTATAATACGTACTGATCCAAAATGATACTCCCTACGTTCCAAAATATAAAAATTTCTACAACTCCGATCTTATTTCATAATATAAATTTTTTTACTACATTCATTTACACTACTACTTGTCCCATCAATTATTTTCTATTTAAATTTGTTACTATCCTACTCTAACTGTCTTTACATCTCTAATTATTTCTTAATTATTGAGAGACTAAAGTCTTTTTTCTTTAATTTTAATCTCTATTAAACAACCTTAAAATGGTTATAGTGTATTTAAGAACGCTGGAAGTAGGATGCTCTCATAAAAAAAGACTCTTTGATTGTCATCTCTAACAAAGAACATCTTGATTGTACTATCAGGGCGCTTAATCATGAGGGAGGACCACACTTGACGAACACGACACACCCCTAGCACCTACGGCCTACATAGCTTCCAAAATTTCCCATCGATTTGAAGTCTCAAAAGTCTCGCACCTACGCACCTACGGCCTACACTAGAGTAGATCCATGGGGCTGTTAGCTACAAGAAGTTTGAACTCGTGATCGCTCTTTCTTCTTTTATTCTAAAATATAATTATTTTTAAATTTAAATTTTATTTTAAATATAACTATTTATATAAAATATCTTTTACTCTATTAATTTTCGTGCTATACTTGGTCATAGTGCAGAAGTGAGGAAAAAAAGAAGAAAAAGAGAATCACGCAAAATGAGATAAGCGATTAGTACATAATTAATTAAGTATTAATTATTTTAAACTTGAAAAATAGATTAATATGATTTTTAAAGTAACTTTTATATAAAATTTTTTAAAAAAATACACCGTTAACAGTTTGAGAAGCATATTCACGGAAAACGAGAAAAACTTTTCTCTCCACCAGCATATACGAATAATGCCTTAGCAGACCCTATCATCCCATGGCCCCTCAAGACCCTACTTTACCTATAATATTCTTAACTTCAATCATCCTAATAAAGGTATTTTAGATATTTTATTTTAATTCTTAATTTCTTAAAAATATTTTTAGAAAGCTATATTTTTTAACTTATAAATAGTTATATTTTGATACGGAGTGAGTAATACATTCAGAGAGAAAATATGGTAGAGCAGTTGATCAGCTCAACCAAAACCCAGTCCCACGTTGTGGGGTTTGCGGCGATAGCGACGAGATACGGAGGCGATGCTGTATCAACCATTCAGCACGACCTAGGCTCCAAGAAACCTCGCTTATCACCAAGGAAAGGACGTGGCCGTGATGAGCCAGTCGCGGTAGGTGCATTCGCTCTGGTCGATCGGACAGTGTGAGCTGCAGTATGTAGGTTCACCGATGCCGGCAACACAAGCTGTTCAATTATTTTCGGCACGTGAAAATTACGCCTATAATCGTTCTAGTGCTGCGCGTCGGAACGGCACTGGAAGTGTCTGTCTTTGCCACAACATGGGCTTGAATGCTTGATGACGTGGAGGACCTTGCATTGTATGCCGCCATCCGGTTAATCGAGCCTAAAACAACGCATATGCCGCTACAGTTCGTGTTACAGGGCGGTAGGAGACTAGGAGTTACATGCTGTTTTTTTAAGTGCTTATTTTTATGGCTTATAAGCCACACGTAAAACGAGAAATATTATTAGCACATGATTAATTAAGTATTTACTATTAAAAACTTAAAAAATGGATCTATTTACTTTTTTGAGATACTTTTATATAAAAATTTTTTATAAAAAACACACCGTTTATTATTTTAGGAAGCATACGCACGGGATAAAAAAAATAAGCAGCTTATATAAGCTGCGCCGAACAGCCCCTAAACTGAAATCAAGCAGTGTGAGTGTAGAGTGGTAAACTAGTGGTAATCATTTTAGATTTCTAGTGAATACCCCTGAGGTTAGACGAAGACCATATTTAAAATGGATTATTGAGTGAATTATTCATATAGATTATCTAAGTTAATTATAGACAATTAAATAGAAATAAATTTTACAAATAGCTTAAAACAAATGGTCTAAGTAATACATTAGAAGAAAGTTTTTTAGAAAACATATTTTTAAAAGTTTAGAGCAAATAATTCTTTAATAATTCAGTGAATAATCTGAAAAGAACAAGACCTATGGCATCGTACTATTCAACTTGTAGCTAAGATAGCTTTCGAACCAGCTTGTGGCTGGTGCTTATTCGTGGCACAGAAAATAAGATAAGTCATTAGCGTATCATTAATTAAGTATTAACTATTACAAAGTTAAAAAAATAGATCTATTTGATTTTTTAAAGATACTTTCATATAGAAAATTTTAAAAAAACACACCGTTTAACAGTTCGGAAAACATGCTCACGGATAACGAGGGAATAAGCCACCCTCATAAGCAGCTCCGAACATCGTTTCTGTGTTTTGAACCAGCTTATAAGCCACGCGCAAAACTAGAAACATTATTAGCGTGTGATTAATTAAGTATTAATTATTAGAAACTTAAAAAATAGATCTATTTGATTTTTTAGAGATACTTTTATATAAAAAGTTTTTATAAAAAATAAATCGTTTTACGTTTTAGAAAAAGTGCTAACGAAAAACAAGAAAGAAGCCAGAAGACAACAGTTAATTCAAATACCCTGTAAATCTTATAAGTAGTATGGATAACACAACCAATCATTAGCGTATAATTAATTAAATATTAACTACTATAAAATTTAAAAAAAGATTTATTTAATTTTCTAAACAAACTTTATATAAAATATAATATTTAGTAATTTAAGAAGTTTGCTAATGAAAAATAAGAAAGAAGTCTAACCCATAAGACCATAAGATCAGGGCCTAACCTTTTACTTGGGAGTTAAGAGTGGTAAAATTACTCGTACCGATGTCCCGAGACAGGATCCGTGGCGAGCGGTAGGGTCACCTATGAACTATAGTAACGTCCTCCCGATCGGGACGTACGTCTCCGCCCGTGTCCAATCTCCAGTGCGGCCTTCAAAACCGCAGTCGGCCAAACCAAGCTCTCGGAAAGCGACCACGGCATAGAGGACCCGATTCCGCGTGCCGTGCGTGGTTCAGTGTGCACGTTGCACGGTCCCCCTGCTGTTCCTCTGCATGCACTTGGTTTTTGCACTGCTCTGCTCCGCTCAGCTCGCCTCCCCGTCCGTGCCGCGAAAGCCGCCGGTAAGAGCAGTTGGCTATAAAGACTTTATATAGTATTTTTTAATAACTAAAAAAAGTGAGAGAAAGAGGAAAGAGAAGCCGACAACTAATCTATTGTCTGTCTCTACACGTGCGACGAGATGAGGTGGGCCTATGCCCGTGCCTGTCCTGTGCCCGCCTCTGCGTGATGGGAGAAGAAAGAGGATGAGAGAGAGCGAAGAGACGGTGGATCTAAAATAATATTAAAATATTAGTATTATAGCAAATAAAAAATTCTCTATTATACACATTAACTCCAATATTTACTCTAGATGATATAATTATATCTATTATACTTAACAGTGGGCTCTCCTATAAAACCTCCGCGTCGTTGGCGTCTTCTGGCTCGGCGCCTGGCGCGCCGGGCGGTCGTGGCGCCGTGCTGACTCGCTTATATACTCAAGTTGCCCACACGGTTACTGCCGTAAATTTGTCGTGCGCAGCGTACAGCTCGTCCGACTAGAGCGTCACAGTGCATCGGGTCGTCGGCTCGTTCGTCCTGAGTCCTGACCAATGGATTTGCATGCATGCTCTTCTGCTGCACTGCCCATCGCTGAACGCGTCAGGCTATCAAAGAATAGCGTCACGTGGGCTGTTGCTACGAGGGTGGTGAATAGCGGTTGGAAAGCCAGTGTTTTTGCACGCCAGAACATATCTATGGTCAGCCACAGCTCCGCTAGTACTAGAGCTAAATAACAAGCTAGCTCGACTTGGTTTGATGTGGCTCGTTAAGGAAATGAGCAAAAAGAAAGCTAGCTCGGCTCGGTTCGATTCAGCTCATGAACAGTTAGTTGTTTAGTAATGAAGTTAAAAAGAAAATAAAAGGTGATGGTGCAAAATACGGTGAGCAAATAATCACCCCATCAATTATTCCAACACTACTGGAGAAAAAGGCTATTTTAGTGACAACCAATTGGGTGACATAAATTGCAATATTTTGAGAATCCAACAAGAGCATTCACCAATCATGACACAGAAAATCCATTTGAGAAAGTAACACTCACACCTTAGCTTAAATCAAATAAAAAATAGGCATAACAGACAATTTTATACTTCATGATTCTAGACCAATCCAATATACATGTTCCATAGTTGATAGTTCATCAACACCATAGGCCTATAGCAAATAGATTTCGAAATACAGAGTCTCAGGCTCTCAAAATTACATAAAATGATCGGTTCCATTCAATAGACATTGGACAAGCATAAAGGCAGAAAGTATATCATCAAATTACATGCCAATAGCCTAACATACAAAAAGGCAACATGTACTTGTAGCTTGTCCTTCCTGGCTCCCTCCTTGATGCCAGCAACTTATGATGTGAAAGGCGAGTAACAGCAAGGAGAATGACATGCCAATCAAAAGGCCGCCCAAACCACAAATCCCTATCTCACAGACATGGAAGAATGATTTGGATACACACCTTGTGCACAGACATGGAAGCCACACAGGGGGATGACGACCGTGATACTCGGTCGTGGCCCGGCTCTGTCGAAGAGGACGGCATGGCCCTCTTCACCACCATCATGCGTGTGCATCTGCTCCTTGATTCAGTACTTCTTGGGGGTTGCTCGCTCTCCTCGTCCTCCATGGCGCACGGCAGGGTGCTCTCCTCTGGCATAGGTGCAGTGGGGAGGGACTGGCAGACTGGGGGCGGCAAGCGGTGGGCGGCGGGGCTGGCGAAGGGCCGGGGGCTGGTGGACCAACGCTGGAGCCTGGCTGATGGGGGCGGCAAGCTGCGGGCGCCCGAGGGGGGGGGGGGCCGTGTAATACCCCCGCCCTGGCACCACCTACAGTGACACTAGAGTGAGAGCACCGCAGGAGATTGGCGTGAACCAACTCCCACGGAACCGCGTTGCCGGCACCAGTCGCAGGAAACCTTGCTAGTACCCGCGATCATCCGAGATGTACCATAGCAACTAAATAACATATTTATATATTATACCTTTATAAGTTACGACTTCGGGCAAGCTTTGAGCAGCAACCTTCAAATAGAATAGCAGCAGCGAAACGACAGCGCAGCGAGAACTCAATCCACAAGCAACGGCTTAGGATTAGAAACGAAACCCTAATCTTCACTTCAACTTCACTCTTCCTGAAGGGGGAAAAAGATAATAGATTGAGTATATACATACTCAACAAGTCACGGGAAATATGAGTTATGTAGGCCATCAAGGAAGGATGGGGTTTATTTTGTAAATATTTTATTTTAAAATATTTTCCGAAACCCTAGGTGTGGGTTAATCCAGTTGTAATTGGAAAGAGACTCTCGCCTCGATCCTGTCCTTAAATTGCTTTGCAACAACTCAAGCAGACGAATAAATTTTTAATTGATTAGATTATCCAGTCTACCGACTGTCGGACCACGGCAACGGTTCAGTGGGTCTGCTCTCGAGCAGCTTTCCATTGTGTCCTCATCTATTACTTTATTTTCACTTTCCTCCTCTCCAGGGCGTAGTCTTATTTTTTCTCTATTATTTTCCTTTTAGTTTCGTCCTTTCCAGGGCCTCATTCGTCTCAACTTCAGCTCTCAAAGCCATTATATCTCCATCTCAACACATACTACTTTCACTCGGGAAGCCTAATTATGATGCCATCTGACATCTCGATCCACACAGGACCATTTCTGACCACGTACTGGTCATTCATCAGCCAATCTGGCCGATTCTGGTAATGGTTCTCAATCCCACAAACCACTTTCGCAAATATTTGCAAACAAATCTACGCTAGAGGAATCACTTCACATCGCCTATGACTATGGACACGGCTGTTCAAACAGTTCAGAACTCTGCAGAGGTATACGCTTTCCCCACACGACACGAGTTTACTTCTTTACTGGCCAAGTAGGGGAGGTTCGCGACAAGGCCTTTCAGGAACCATCCCAGGGTACCTCATGCCCGATAGATGGGCCAAACTCAGTCAAGCATTTGGCTTGCAAATAATCCCCAAACTCCTAGACCAAGTACTGGGCAAGCTTTCCTTCCTTGCTCTACTCAGAAACCCGAAGATACCCCTAAACACCTTATCCCGGCGTTCCACATCTACTGGCATACGAGGTAACCCTGTTTCGACTGAATACTTAGCCAGGGGCATCCCATACCGCCCATGTGGTCACACTGTATTATGGTCAGTGCAATTCCCTAAAGAATCGATCCTTATATGCAAATACAAAGCATCCCAGTCCAGGCGATCACTTTGCATCGTGAATTTTTTGCAAATATTTCTTATTTCGCAAGCTTACCGATACCGAGTGTCGGGTTAAAAGATTTTATAAACCCAGGTTTTTCCATTTCGACAATACATGTGATTTGAGTGGAACTATCGATACCCATGCTTATAGAGCACGGATGCCGAGGTAACATAGAGGTGGAGCGACAAGGAATAGGGTTTTTCAAACCTACGGGTTATTGCAACTATTGGGTAGGTCCATCGCGTGAACCGAGGCTAAATTTAATTTATCGTGCGCACTAAAATGCAATTTGGCAAACAAAAATATTTTATAAACTGGGAGCAATATGTTCAAGGAGTGACTTGTCTCTGCCTTCGTCTTCAAAATCTTCGAAAATCCGCTTCTGAAATAATTTCCGAAGCATCGACTATGCGCAAAATGAGAGAAAACACACGAAAACCCTAGAAATTAAATATTATTATTATTAACTAATAGTGTCATGAAGTAGATCTCAATTTTAGAAAAATTTTAAGACTTGAACGGGGTCGATCGGAGTTACGGTTGAAAAGATATGAATTTTTAAAGTTTAAATAGATTTTCTGAAATTTAAAGGAATTATTTGAATTGGAAAAGGAACTGAGGGAGGGAGAGGTGTAGGACCCACATGGCAATGTCACAGAGAGAGATGACAAGGGGGGCCACATGTATGTGAAGGAGAGGAGGACATAGGGGCCCACATGTTAGGCACTGTGAGAGAGATGGTAGGGACCATTTGTCAGAGGCCGAGGGGATGCTGGTCCACATGGCTGAGAGGGGGAAGAGATGGGTCCCACATGTCATTTACTCGGGGAGTAAAAAGATAGGGCCCACTTGTAAGTGGCACATTTAGGATTGATTGGCTTTCTTTTTAATGGCATCAAGCCCGCATGTCAGTGGGGTTGGTCGGGCGGCCCACATGTCAGGCATTAAGGAGGTGTCGATGTTTTACACCGGCAATAAATATATGGGGCTAGTCGGCGGAGGTAAACTCGGTGGATTGCAAAGGAACACAGAGGGATTTTATACTGGTTCAGGCCCTCAATGTGAGGTAATACCCTACGTCCAGTTTGTATGTATTCCTTTGAGGATATACGGTGGTAGTTCTGATGAACTTGTGTGCACCTTTGAGCTTATGAGTGCTCTTCTGCCCTCATGGGGCGCCCTGCCTCCCCTTATATACTGGGGGACAGGGTTACAAGGTAGGAGTCCCCATCGGATTACGACCAGGAGATCTCCCCTTAGAGATATAACACACCCGACTAGGACTGTATATTTCTTTCAATACAAGGCGAAGTCTGCCGAATCTAGCTATATCTCTAATTACAAGGCTAGGCCCATCCTCTATCCGAGTGGCCTATATGCTTGTCATGAGGTACCCGGGGCCCATGGCACCCACAGTAGCCCCCGAGACCTTCATAGTTGAGTCACAGCTGATGCCGAGTGCTCATCCTCCACGGTGAAGTCTTCCCGAGTGCATTGCTCCCGAGTACTCTTTGTCTGAGTGCTGCTTCTCCCGAGTCCTGCTTCATGTCAGCTGGCAGCGAGGCTATGAAGGGCTCCATGTAGATGTAGGAATAGTATGCGCCGAATAGGCGCACCTATTAGGTGTAGCCCCCGACTTTGTGCTTAATTGTGAAAACAATTAAACATGAAGTCAAAGATCTTTAACCTTGTAGTCTTTCCCGAGTAGATTACTACTGGTACATGAGACTCTTCGGTATCATGTCAACCGGAATATAATTTATAGTCTTGCCGAGCAGGGAACTACTCGTATGTAGGACTCTTCGACTTCATGTCAGTCGGAATGTATGTTTATAGTCTTGCCGAGTAAGATGCTACTCGCATATGGGACTCTTCAGCGTCATGTCAGCTGGAAAGGGGGTGTTTATAGTCTTTCCCGAGTAGTATATTACTCGAAAATCAGACTCGTCGGCATCATGTCAGCCGGAATGATTATTTATAGTCTTTCCCAAGTAATATATTACTTAAAAATTAGACTCGTCAGCTTCATGTCAGCTGGAAAAGGTGTTTATAGTCTTTCCCGAGTGGCGTCCTATTCGGAAGTTAGACTCTTCAACTCGTCAGCTGGAAGAATGTTTATAGTCTTTCCCGAGTAGTGCACTACTCGAAGGTTAGACTCATCCGCGTCATGTCAGCGGGAATGAGAATTTTATAGTCTCTCCCGAGTAGTGTACTACTCGAAAGTTAGACTCATCCGCGTCATGTCAGCGGGAATAATGCTGCTCATGGCAACTGGTGGCCACGCATGTAGCCCGAGTACCACTGTATGAAAAATAAATCCATTACGTGGTTAGGTGTACTCGAGAGAGATACATGCATCTCCAATTTTAATGAAGACCAGCTTGTGATCCTTGTAAGGATGTATCCTCGAGACCTGGTGGATAAGACAGATACCCAAACATATATGTTTAGCAATAAGGCTCTCATGAAGCATATCTGTTTACCTCATCGGTTCCTGTGGGTAGCACCAGCGCTATAATTTCAACTCAGCCTGCGGGCGGCCCACATGGAGCATGCTACTGTAGGAACTCATGTCTTGGTGGCTGCTACCAAATAAGCCGGCCTGAGCCGTCCTATCCGGCATAGCTCTATAGAAGTATCATCCATCGCCTGTCAGGATGAGTTTTTTGGTGTGGATAACCGCAATCAGCCAGAGAAATCCTTATTCGCAAGCCTTTCCGACTTATGTTCTGGATGCAGCCTGGTTGCCATAGGTGCCCGAGCAGGTATGTTGCAGGATCTGCTTGCCCTCCTCAGGTGTGACGCAGTGCATGAGAACTCCGGATGCGCTTTGACGATGTAAGTCTTCTCTGACTTCAGAAGAGCCGAGCAGGGTACCCGAACCTTGCATTAGCATAGGATTCGGCTAGCGACCCTCATGGGGCATACCCTACCCAACAGAGCTGTGACCAAATAAGGTACCCGAACCTAGCAGTAGCGTAGGATTCGGCTGGCGACCCTCATGGGGCGTACCCTACTTAGCCGAGTAGTACACGGCCCCGACTGGCGCCGGGGGCCGATTGTTGGCTCGCATGGAGCGTAGTTGGGGAAGATGACGTCCCGACTGGCGCATCCCGAGTGTATTTTGGCAGACTTGTCCAGCCTCCGAGCGTAGGAGATGGGCTCGCAGCCCTGAGTTCCTGTCACGCGTATCCGGAGCTGGGCCTGCAATATAAAGATATCGGATGAGTAGCATCTGATGATGGAAATAATCACCCGAATAAAATATATTTTACAATGTATATAAATACATGTTCTTCCTCTTTTTGATATTAATTTCCTCAAGTAGTTGACCCCTTACGTTTAAGCACTCTGCCCGACTAGTCATAGCCCCCTAGCGTCGGGAGTTGGCTCATGGCTCTTTCCCAGGCACGCGTTTTGGGTGACTTGAGTTTGTCTTACATGGAGCAGAGTTTCACGGATCGAGATTTATGCTACTCGAGTACTTTTGTAATCATTTAAGAGCAAAAACGGAAAAAAGTAAATGCGCAGCTTGTACACCTATTAGGTGTAAGCGGCTGTGGCACTAGCAAGGCCGAGTGAGGAGATGTTTATCAGAAAGCGACTTAGCTGTTCGGTATTTGGGAGTGGGGATGCCATCCTCGTGTTTGAGCTTGTGAGCCCCCGAGCATGTCACTTGTTGTTCTGATAATCCTCAGTTGTTGAAGGTCGAAGGCGGTTGTGACCGACTGCCACAATGGAGCCGTCTGACTTACGTTTGCGATTCCCAGCTTTAGTCGGGACCGCGTCGTCGGTGTCGTCCCGCTTCTTCTGTCAGGGTGACTTGTTGTCATCGAGGGCCTCGGCAACAGCGTGGGCCGAGTCGGCGTACTTGTTTGCCATGTCGAATAGGGCCTTGACAGAGTTGGGAGGCTTCCGCGTGAATTTGTCGATGAACGAGATGTCTTTGACTCCTTTTCGAAAGGCGGCGATGACGACCTCGTCCTTGATCTTCGGGATTGAGTTCCTCTTCTCAGAAAACCTCTTGATGAAGTCACGAAGAGACTCGTTCTTCCTTTGACGCAACTGATATAGGTCGTACTCGGAAGATGGCCTCTTGTATGTTCTCTGGCAGTTGGTGATGAAACGTTCCCGGAGTTCTCCCCAAGAGCCGATTGATTGCTTGGGAAGTCCTGTTAGCCATGTCCTCGCTGAGTCGGCTAAAGCGACCGGGAGGTAGTTAGCCATGACTTTGTGATCTCCTCCAGCTGCTCGAATTGCCGTAGTATAGACCGTGAGCCAAGACTCGGGATTGGTCTTGCCGTCGTATTTTTCGACTCCTGTAGGCTTGAAACCCGATGGCCAGTCGGCCTGTTGTAGCTCCTGGGTGAAGGCCGGTACTGCTTCATCTTCATGAGGACTCCGACCCCGACTACGGCGGCGAAACCGCTCGTGGTGGAGGCCGAAATGCTCGTTCTCATCTTCCAGTTGGCGTTGCTCGTCCTCTTCTCGTTCGCGGCGCCGAGCATTGGTGTGCTGCCGAAGATCGCGCCATAGTTGGCCTCGGAGATCCCGGTTGTCCCGACGGTCACTTCGACGTTGCCGGTTGTTGTTTGGGTTGCCGAGTGACGTTTGGCGTGACTCCGTGTGCAGCCGACTAGAGCCGGCCGCTCGGCGTCGCTTTGAGGTAGAGAGACTGCCATTGGGGATGCCGACCGGTTGGTCGGTATGAGGGTATCGCCCGACTGTTGGTGCTGCTGACATGCAGCAGCGGTAAGCATGGCTTTTATCCTTGCGATCGTCGGGGTGGCCTGATGATCAGGCCCAAGCTGGACTGTGTCCAGTAGGGTTGCAGCGGCCACGATGTTCTGTTGGGGAGTAACGAAGACATCGTGGTCGCCGACTCGGGTTTGGAGGATTTGCTGCTGAGCGGCTTGCCCAGCCCTGCGTAGATCGTCGTTGCGGGCGTGCAGGCGTCTTGCTTCTTCCTCCTGTTGTTCTTGCAGTCGGCAGGCCTCCTCCTCTTGTGGCTCGTGTCGTCGGCATGATTCCTGAGTAGGAGTAGAGCCTCTGGATGCCATGAAAATTTCTCGCGGCGGAGTGAAGCTTGCCGAGCTGGTGTCCGACTTGGAGTCGGAATCCGACTGGGAGTCGTAGTCCGACTGAGAGTCGTAGTCGGAATTGTTGATGGGGGTGATTATAACTCCGACCTCCCTAGATCCGATCTCGAGCGGCTCTGGGCCGTATCCGAGTCGAACTCCAGAGGATCGGGTTTGCCGCGTTGGATGTAGATTGTAGATATCCGCAGCGTCGCCGAGTCCGAACGGGAAATTGACAATCTCTCCTTTTCTTGGCCCGATCTCAGCTGGCTCAAAACCGAATCCGAGTCGAACACTGAAAGAAAGAGTTGTCCCTGGACTCAGGCGTATTGGAGATCGCCGCAGCATGTCGGTGACGGTTGCCGCAACGTCTTGTAGGTTGACTGGCGCGGAGTCGGCTGGTTCCTCGGCCGGTTGGATCGGGTCCGTGTCGGCCAAGGTGAGATTGCCGATCATGTCGGCGACGAAGTCGTGGCTTCTGAATGATATTGTATCTCCGGGGGAGAATTTGCCGCCGTCGACTCCGGTTGCAGGATCCGTCGAGCTTGTAGATGTAGATCTCGCCGAAGCCCCTACCTGGCGCGCCAACTGTCGATGTTTTACACCGGCAATAAATATATGGGGCTAGTCGGCGGAGGTAAACTCGATGGATTGCAAAGGAACACAGAGGGATTTTATACTGGTTCAGGCCCTCAATGTGAGGTAATACCCTACGTCCAGTTTGTATGTATTCCTTTGAGGATATACGGTGGTAGTTCTGATGAACTTGTGTGCACCTTTGAGCTTATGAGTGCTCTTCTGCCCTCATGGGGCGCCCTGCCTCCCCTTATATACTGGGGGACAGGGTTACAAGGTAGGAGTCCCTATCGGATTACGACCAGGAGATCTCCCCTTAGAGATATAACGCACCCGACTAGGACTGTATATTCCTTTCTATACAAGGCGAAGTCTGCCGAATCTAGCTATATCTCTAATTACAAGGCTAGGCCCATCCTCTATCCGAGTGGCCTATATGCTTGTCATGAGGTACCCGGGGCCCATGGCACCCACAGCGGGGCCACCGGACAAAGGAAGAAAGAGAGAGAGCGAGAGAGACAGGGTAGCCAGGAGAGAAGATCGACAACCGTTGGCGGCTGAGGAGTACTCCAGCAACGGTGATGAGTCAGCGGCAGTGGGACATGGAAACGGGGAGCGTGGGCGACGGGGAGTGTGATGATCGGCTCGGATTGGGTCTTAGGTCGCCATAGGTGGCTGGCGGCGGCATCCCGAGGCGGCGAGGAGAGATGGATGGGGGCGGGGGCGGCGGGACACAGTCGCCGGTAATGGGCTCGGCAAGAGGGGGGTTGGTTTGATGCGGCCTTGCGCGCGGTAGAGGAAGAGAGGAATAGGGAAGATGGGAGGGGGCGCTCACCTAAGGGCAAGAAGCGGCGGCGGCGGCGGTACCGAGCTTGAGCCGGTTGGCTATGGCGGCGCGGCTAGGCAGGGGAGGAGCGAGGCGAACCACGGTGAGGGAGCAAGGGAGAGAACTCGGTCGGGATTTATAGCTGCATGGCAGCGCTAGAGGACGAAGAAGAAGGGTGGTGGCGCAAGCTCCGAGCACGGCCATGGCAGTGGCATAGAACACAGCACGGCGGGACGGCTACGCCGACCGAGGTGCCTCGATCTTGCGAGCGCGGCGCGATAGGGGGTCTCGGGCTGCAGGGAACGGTGAGGAGGCCGAGGTGGTCGGGCGGCCGAGGCAGTGTGGTCGTGTACGACCCTGGGTGGAGATTTTTTTTCTTTGCGACTTTCGTCGAGCACGTGATGTGCGTAGGAGAGAAACGGAGGAGGAAAACGACTGACGCGTGGGCCTAACTGGCGAGAGGGTCCGTGTTGTCGGGCTCGGGCGCGGGACACGAGTGGCCGGCGGGCGGTCCCGGCCTGTCGGGCGCGGGCATGGTGCGTGCGCAACGCGCGTCCGCGAGTGGGGCCCGGCTGTCGGCTGTGGAAGCTGAGGCACTATGGCTGGCGAGCGGGCCTAGGCTGTCGGCACAGGCGAGTGCAGGTACCAGGTGGGCCCGTCTGGCAGTGGGTGCATGGGGTGAGGGTGGAGGCCAAGCGGCCGGTGGGCCGAAGGAGAAAGTAAGGCCCACTATGAACAGTAGCTTTTCTCTCTTTTTTTTAGGGATTTCTAGGAATTGGTTTTGGAGAGGATTTTTGATGATTTGAATTTGGAATTTAATAGCTTGAGTATATAATATTCTCAGGGGTAGATCATGGGACTTTTTGGCTGGTTTATATATATATATACTATATGGCAAATTCTAATATAGAATACATAGGACTACAATCTTTCGCTCCAAATTGGCATAGGGATATAAAATCTAAAAGAGATATTAAAAGGGTTATCCAAAGACTAGAATACATTCAAATAATAGGAGAAATCCCTATGAAATACTGGGAGAAAAATTCAATTCTCTGTAAAATTAATATATTAAATCCGAACTATATAATTAAAACATGCACAATAGAAGCAACTCCAAAGGACATAGAAGAATTTAAAATGCATATAGAAGAATTGTTAAAATTAGGAGCAATAAGGGAAAGTAGGAGTCCACATAGATCAGCAGCATTTATAGTAAGAAACCATGACGAAGAAGTTAGAGGTAAATCCAGAATGGTCATTATATATATATATATATATATATATATATATATATATATATATATATATATATATATATATATATATATATATATATATACACACACACACACACACACTTGATATGGAGACTTGGGAAGGGTTTCAAAGGAACTTGGGGGTCAATTTGATTTGAAATTTGAGATTGTGATTCGGTAGGATATTTTTCTTGTGATTTTTAGAAGAGAGGTCCAGATGAGATTTTGAATTTATTTTTGGGGAGGATTAAAATAATGAAAGTTTATATGGAAAAGTTTGAAAGAGGGAATTCGAATTGCAAAATTCGAACTTGAGATTTAAATTTTGGTTCGGGATTTTGTTTGGGGAATTTTGAGAGAGTTCAGAGTTTGAAGGAGGGGATTTAATTGAGATCTCGGTAATTAGTCCTTAATTGCACACAAAAATTTGAGCTTTTAGAACTTAGGGTTTTTATAAAATAGGTTTTTAACGGCCCGAAAAATCAGGGCGTTGCAGGCCGGCAGCTCAGGGGCAGCAGGGTCGACGGACCTACGCTGGCTACTGGGGGCCAGGGGCGGCGCCGCGGCGGGTAGGTCTCTCCTCTCTAACCCTAGCCACCCAGCCATTCTGGGCGTCTCGTGATTGCTGTCTTGTTGATAGCATGAGTCACGTCACGCGTGAGTCGTGACTCGTGACCGTGTGATGGCTGACGCCAATCAGGAATTTTGGATTGGGGATCGGCCTCTTTGTGCCTGGGGGCCAGGGCAGATGAGGGATGCCTATGGGTCTCTTGTGCCGGTTTAGTGGGTTTGGGATAATTCATAGCGTAGACTAGCAATGCTGCTTGTTCTGTGGCTCATTAAACTCGCAAACAGGTCGATTCAGCTCGTTAAAAATAACAGCTAAGATCCTAACTCAACTCGTTAGAAAAAAAACGAGCCAAGCTAAATCAAGCTAGGTACAAGTCAGGTGAGGTAACGAGCTACACGCTTTTCGTCCAGTCCTAGTACTGTGCCAATAGAGCTGCGGCCAAACAAAGCTCACGTCGATGAGGCTGTATCTATCGCTTGTCGACTCGAACAGTCGACGCCTTGCTGTGGCTTGAGCTGTCGTTGCCCGTTTTGATCGCTCGATTAAGGGTGGAGCCGGGACCAGATTTGACGCTATCAGTGGTGCAGCACAGTCCACCGCGGCCCAACCATTACAGCACTTACCGCTTGCCTCCAACATTTAATCGGCGACCGGGTGCAATAGAAGTGAGAAGACTTGAGTTCACCCCTAGGCACTTGCGCTCGCCGCTCGCCTGCACTTCCGACTTGTACACCCTTTAACATTGGTTTTTGAATTGGTTTATTTTTCTGGCTTATAAGCCATACGTAAAACGAAAAATATTATTAGCGTATGATTAATTAAGTGTTAACTATTAAAAACTTAAAAAATAGATCTATTTGATTTTTTAAAGATACTTTCATGTAGAAATTTTTTAAAAAAAATACACCGTTTAGCAGTTCGAAAAATATGCTTATGGAAAACGAGAAAATAAACCACTAAGAGAAATGATGCCGAACACCACCTTATTCTAGTGAAAGAGGATATATGACATTAAATACTCCGTATACTATTATCCAAGCGAGTTCATCGGTGTAAGGGTGAAAACGGTTCGGATATTATCCGCTAACCATCCGAAATTTCGAATACGGATAGGATCGGTCGGATAATCTCGGATTCGGAAACAAACGGATAATTTTTCTCGGATACGGATACAAATACAGTAAAAACATTATCCGGCGGATTCCAAAATCGGTCAGAAACTATCTGGACAAATTTTCGAATATCCGCATCAAATCCCCACCGGTCGCCACCACCCGCCACTTCGTCGCCCCTCGCCTCCGGTCCCTCCTCCCGGCTGCCGCCGCCATGTCGAGCACCTCCTCTAACCCCTTATCCTCCTCCATCCCGGCTCCTTGGAACGGTCACCCCGTCTCAAGCGGCGCCGGGGAGTAGCCGGTCCTCCCGCACGGGAGCCTCGAGGTCGCGGGCGCGCGCTGCGGCCTCCTCGCCGGCTTCGACAGCCTCTGCCGGCCGTACCGCGCCTTCCCCGTCGTCGCATCAAACCGGCACATCGAGACCATCTTCGCCGCCTTTGCACAGTCGCTCCCGGCCATTGCGCCCTCCGCACCCTCGACGATGGCGCCGTCGCCCTCGACTGGGTCTCAGGCGACGACCGTGTGCTTCCGCGGGATGCGCCGGTGCTTATACTACTGGTACGATGTTGCTTGCCCTACTGTATGTGGTTGCGTGCTAGATACATGGAACGTGAATGCAATTGCTGGCACCAATGAATCAATGGCATCTGGGAATGGGATTCGGTTCACATAGATGCTTGAAATTTGTTGTATATGTTATTTAGCTAAAAATTTAGAAATATTAATATATTATTTAAAAATAATAATAAGTTGTCTCTCTTTATTGGTTTGTAAAGTTCAGTTTGAGGGTTTTTTATATTCAAATAAATATTTATTACCGTATTCGTTTCGATTCGTATTCGCTCCGTATCTGTATCCGGTAATATTCGATTCTGTTTTTGTATCCGAGGTTTTCGATTCTAAAAAAAATAAAAACAAATATGATAGAGCTAGTTTCCGATGTTTCTGATCCGTTTAGGTGTAACCCCGGCCAACTGTTAGACTGTTAAGAGTATTGATACAACAAAGAACAAACTGTTCGTTAAGTCGTTTTTTTAATCTTGTTTTGTTTGTGGGAACAGAAGCTGGGAGTGGCCTTTTATCTGGTGCACGAGATCAACCGGCCGTCCTTTTCCTGGCGCATCGCTTTCTGTCACTCGCACCCGTCGCCTCGCCTTTGCTTTTCCGGCCATGCACGCACGCTCGCCTCGCTTTCCGCACCTTCTCCTACTCCTGGGTGGACGGACTCGGGATCAGATTTGGATTGGACCGGCCGGGTGATCAATGGCGCGTCGCACAGACGGCACAGGTGTGGCCGCGGCCGCGGTGTGACGGGACGGCACCCAGCCAAACGGGCAGGTCGGCCGGTGTGTCAAAGACGTGGAAGAAACGCGAGCGCGAGCCGGACGTCGGCGTCGTCCTCCCGCACCGCAGCACATATGGTCCTCGCGCTAGTGCGTGCGTGTGGGCGGGGCTGGCGCTTTGCCGTTGATGCGCCATCAATCAATCAATCAATCGGCTGTGCGGCCCGCGACTTTCTGGGCGAAGGTTAGGTTGCTTATCCGTGCTGCTTTTCAGGGCTCCAGAGAATAGATTCGCGGCCGGAAAATTGAGGTTAGGTTCCGCCTGACTTTGCTTGGGCAACTTGTGAACGTGGGTATACGTTTGGTAATTTGGTTCGATTTATACTTCCTACCATGGCTGCATAGTATAGAGCCTCTTCCTATAGGTCCTAGCAAATGCAAATACAGTATCCTGTTGTCTTAGTGCTCTTATCCATCCAACTGATAGCACGATTAGATATTTGGATAGGTTCTGGGTAATTTGGGCAAACTAGCAGCTGTACGATGCCCTTTATCGGCCCTCGTCTAGTCTGGAGCGTATTAACACTGTCATCAGGTGATGGGGCTCTGCACTTCTGCGTTGATATCTTCTAGTACTACCTTGTACAGCAGCATGCGGTACGCTTGTGATTGTCCAAGTGAACAATATCCTAGACTACGTACATAGGCAAACCCTTAACACGGCACCCATAATACTATAATAGCTTGGCATATACCATATGCGCGTGAAGACGAAGGCTACAAGATGCAAAGCAGAGTTCCGTTGATGCACGTCAAAAGATATTCTTGTCATGATACATGCATGCGTGGTCGTCTCGCCCGATTTACACGGGCTCCTTTGAAGACATGAATTTAAAAAAACAGAAATAAAAAAAATATAATTAAAATATGAAGACATGTTTAATCCTACAGAAAATAAAACCACACAAGTTTATCTATGCCTAGATAGCTCATAGAGAAAATATAAAATTTTGAGATTATATGTTACTTACTGGTACACCTTCTACTCTAAGAGCGGAGCGAAGCTAAAGAGTGGTGAAAATGCCGCTCCACCCTTGTAGTATAATTTTTAGGAGCGAAACGACAGCTTTACTCTATAAAATATCGAAGTGGAAGCTATGATAAACAGGTCCTTAGCTTAAGTAGTAGAAAGAGAAAGAGAGAGATTGTTTTCAAATTCTCAAAGAAAATAAAACCATAAGGTTAGAGCTTATGTTTAAAATCCTATGAAATAGACCTATAGGAACCTAATCTAAAGAAATTTTGTAACTTATAATTGTACGGACCAAACATCCTCAATAGAAAAAAAATCCTAAACATTCAAATTCTTCAATTTTCGTTTGAAAATTCTCTAATTCAAAGGAGCCCTAAATCCACAAGATGACTCTGTCGTCAGCTTCGTAACTTGATCGACCCTTCACATACATGACCGCCAGCATCGTTGCGTGTGATGCTGATTTTATCTGACTGCAGACAGCTAGTTTGAACACCTGTATCCGTGATGTTGATCTCACTGCCGCACTGGCCGCAGAACAGAGAGATAGTTCTGTACTTCGTGTTCTCCACAGGTAGTAAAGCATATGGTCATGACCACAGAAGATATAGGCGAAAGGTTATCAGATTAAAAGATGATTTGTCAGTTGTCACTGTTCACCTCTTTCGTGATACTATATCTTTGGCTCTGTTCCAGCAAACATCACAACACGTTGGGAGAAGTGGATATTATCTAGGCAACATTTATCTAAAATTTATGTAATTGGTTAGACGATACCATAAAATCGTGTTATTGCTATAAAATATTATAAAAATTGTATAATTTACTAGAAAACACTAAAGTGATTAATTTATAATATTTGGATAAAAAAGAAGAGAGAAACCCTTTTGGATAAACAACGACTTGGTTGGTATCTGTTTCCTCGATTTAGAAACAGGAAGCTTGAGAACAGGAGTGAGTTCGTCTCAAGGGTGGGTTCGTGAGATGGATAATGAAAGGTTTATCATGCAGCCTTTGTATATGCTGCTGACAGACAGACGAAGAGGCTTTTTTGATGTATAGCAACGTGCGTGAGCCGTGCTAAGCAATCATATTAATATCCTTCGCTACTTATTTTGGATCCAGGTGGCTTATTAACTGCTCTAAACCTTGCAATGATCATGGAGGGCGCGTTTGCAGCGTATTATCCTTGGCCTCATCGTGGAAGGAGAATACTTTCACGTGGTGATGAAGACCAAGCTGCTCCAAAATGTAAGTTTGACACTTGTCAATTTACAGGTTCTAGTTGGTTGGTATGAAAAGTTTTTATTACTTTTCAAACTATAGTGTTTTAAAGGCCTCTTCCCCATCTAAAACTTTTATTCTTCAATACAAATCTGCACAGCCACATACTACAGTGGCAGAACGGCCACCACCGCCACGACACAATCGACCAGCAGGAGAAGAAGATAGGGGCAGAATCCACCACGATGGCGACACGCAAGGCCGTAATGGAGGTCGCCGCCTGGCCCTCGCACTAGTCCCCGGCATCGCCCCCTTACAAGCCACCGCCTACTCAACCCCAGCCGTGCTCCTCCTCCTCACCACCCAGTCGACCACATCTATCGCCGCCCCGGGCGGCCGCCCAACGTCGATCGGCTCATCTCGTTTCTCTCATCCCTCGTCCCCTGCCATGGGTGGCCAAAGCAACTAAGCCTTCCTACCACGGCGGTGGAGCTACGGAGGGCGACGAAGAAGGAGACGGAGGCGGAAGGGCAGCTAGTGGGGTGCATGGTGCCGCTGTTCCGGCCGTACGTCGCGTAGTTGCCGTGGCACTGCGGCGTGCGGGAGTGGCTGTCGCGGATGTTCCTATGCTACGGCTACTACTGTAGCCCAAACTGATCGAGCGGCACTGAGGCCAGCTCTGTGCTCTGGGACCGCCACCCCGTTGACCATCTTGATTTCTGTTGCTACTGCCATGACATGGCCTACGACACCCACGACCAAGCCTAGCTTCTCTGTGCCGACCTAGCCTTCCTCCGCTGCCTCCAGAGCAACCGCCAGACCCTTACTGGCAATGGCAGTGCCGCCGCTGCCATCTACTCCTCCATGTACATCTTCAGCGAGTGAACCGGGGAAGTCTGGACAGGCAAGCCAAACGTGCGCTCATATCCATCCCCGCCTCGTACCTTGAGCAGCATCCATCTCCATGGTCCATGAGTTTTTTTTGTCACTAGGGATAGCAAGGGCAAACTAGTGTTTCTTAAATCTCTCTTCTCTTTTTGCCCGGAAATTATAAATTAATCACTAAAGTGTCCCGTAATAAATTATACAATTTTTGTGATGTTCCATAGCAATGACACGATTTTACGGTGTCCTCTAACCAATTACATAAATTTTAGGTGTTCTATAGTAAAATTTGCCTATCGTGTATAAATCGTTTTGGACCGGGTGACACATGCTGTTACACAAATCTGGCTACTTAACTAGACTTTTCAAGCTGGGTGCTAGCCTTTTGGTGAGCTACGGCGTCGCTAGCCACACTTTGCGACCTCGCGTATGGTTTTTGATCCCTGACTTTTAGTTCGTCTGTGGGACCCTGTGCTGTTTTCTCCGACACAGTAGCTGACACGTTTCGCCACCTAATGAAATGGTAAACAAATGCAGCCAACGTCACGTTTTTTAGTTCTTTTATGGTCATATGAAGGAGTACTATATTCGTCAACGAGCTTGTGAAGGAAGCAGTAACAGAGATGTTAAAAAGGTGTTTTTAAAAAAATGTAAAAAAGGTTGCCTGATGAATACCACATATATAAGCATATACTCCGCATATAGAAGGTAGTACTATTCAATACCTCTCACGTACCCAAACATAACTTCGAATGACTATAAAGAATGTAGAGGTTTGTATGTTCCAATGTAATAGTTGTCACAGAAATTTAGTCCTTGTTCTTTTGGACTCCAATGGGAGCTTAAATATATGCATTTTGTGTATTTTGAATTCACCCTTATTGTAGCTGGCATAAACAAATAAGCAGAGTAACATCAGGAGGTGGATTATTAGAGCTTGAGTTCACATATGTAAGTCTACAATTCTTATATTACGTCCCTGTTGGTATAACTGACAGGCTTTCGAATGACATTACTTGCTTGAAAGCGTAACGACCTTGCCTTAAAAAAAGGTAAAAGAAACCCGGCCAATGAGAGCAAAGTCTTCTTTTCACAACTCCAAGTTCGATCTTGAACTGAAATTTTGTTTATTTTCCTATGTTTAATGGCATGTTAGCTTAAAGATGGGACGTCATCCTAACCATGGTTTAGGTCCCGTTCTAAAAATGTTGACGAAGAAAGATCTTGTACATGAAGTTGTGTGCATAAACTTAAACACCATATAAAATGTTTCATGGGCACACACAAACACCGTTATATTTTCTAGATCAAAGGCAACTGATGATTACATACCTCACAAACAATTTTTTGGTGGTCTTATTATCGGTAGAATCAATTTAGACCTTTCAAACTTTCTCACCCAAATCAACCATTTGTAATATCTCAATTACTGATAATAGAATTAAGCATGTATATATAAATTTATATATAAATATTTATAATATAATTTTATATTTATACATCCATATGATCTTGGTTTCATATCTGTTACAAATATGTTGTATGTGAATTAGTGGTCGATGTCTACTGTTGGAGACAGCTGCGATCCTCTCGGACCATTCTCCTTTCAAAAGGCTCAAGACCGAAGCCACCTGTCGAAGCCCCTTTGGCATCCTAAGGCCGAAGGCATGAGGACGAAGGGCTCAACTTGGAGGCAAAGGGCGTCGTATATCCAGCAAAGACGAAGGACTTCGGGATGAAGTGCTAAAGCCGCTGGCGAAAGGCCCAGGAGAACCGAAGAGGCGACCCAACGGGTGGAACCCCATTGCGCCTATCTTGACTAAGTAACAAGACAACCAAAAAGACCAAAAAAACCCATCAAGGGCCTGGCCCACGTGATGGCTTGATAACCCATCAGAAACCTGCAGACAGGAAAAGACGAAAATACTCCTATAGCTGTCCCCATCAAGGAGCTATGATGTAATACCACCTGTAAATAAAACCCTAGAACCTGTATCTATAGCTCTAGGCCTATAAATAGGTATCCAGGTCACTATAATGGTAAGATTTTTAAGATTAATATAAAAAATTTACTACTACAGTCCATTCTCAGTTTTCGTTGTTGCTCTTGGCAACATCTACTTTCAAAGATTATGTCGTCCAAATGAATACAATGCCCAAAAAAGTGGTGGAGTTGTTGATGTTGAGACTTATAAGCCAGATCTAACTTTCGAATTTTATCTCTTTCGTTGTTTTTGTTATTCAACCTTAATTTTTAAGACTACTAATGATAAGAAATGTAAAGCATTACAACAAAATTATTTTTCTTCATAAGCCGCAGATCCCCAAAAAAACTTCCAAAACCCATAATCATTCGTGCACCTTGCACATAAGGAAAAAAATGTTCAAATATTGCAAAATCATCAATAATATTTTGAGATTCTTAAGCAGAAGAAATCGATGTAGATTGATTATCAACACTAGAAGAAAAATAGCATATAATGATTAACACAGGAAGATACGTTGTGTTGATCAAAGTAAGTCAACAATGCCATATATTAAAAAAGGATATGTTGCCAATTTTTGGTGACGAAATAAACTTGTCACAACCATATCAAGATTTGGCAACTCCACACTGCTTCTACCCAAATTCCGTACTTTTTACAAAGGAATTCCACCAAAACTTTTTGAGGTCTGGAACCAAACATATCTCTTCTTCCCTTAATTTCCTTAACCAAGCATACCTGTTGTTTCCTTAACTTTTCCTTTTTGCGCAGAAATTCCACCGGATTTTAGCAATATTAAAATTCCGCAATGCAAAAATTTGATAAGGTTTATCAACAAACTGAAAATGCCCATTGGTAGACACATGAATCATACTGAGATTTCTGCCACAGGACATCTGGGCAACCGTCCAAAACCCCAGTTCCCGGCCCAGCTAGCCTCTTGCATCCTTTTATTAATACGCCATCCATGGCTTCCTGCATCAGCTATTTGCCCCGTCCAGTGAACTCTCTGTCTCCCTCTCTTCCCCCCCTCTGCCTCTCAGCGTCACCTCCGTCCTCTGAAGGACGTATAGCTGAACAGGCACTCCGTTCCAGTTCATTTCCACGGCCACTGCTCGATTCTCCAAGCAGGGGAGGCCATTGCCACCGACCAACAAAAGTGAAAGGGATACACATCTGCATGCAGTTCCGGTCCGCTGCTTGCTTCTTTCAACACCCACACACCATAACTAGGATCATCTTTCCAATTCTCCTCCAATTTTGTAAATGAAGAGGCCCACCAGCAGCCAAAAATCCAAAAAAACAGGTGCGTTTGCTTCGAGATCTCTTGTGTTTGTGTTACTTGTGGAGTGTGTCATGTGCTCATGTGTATAACTGAACAGCGAATCAGTTTGGAACTATAGAATGCATTTGTATCCCATAAAACATCTGCATTTGCAGTACAAATTTGTTCCGATTTTGCATAATTTGAAGCAGGAATAAGACAAGTAGAGAGTTAACAGTGTAGGCATGTACGCAAATTTTGTAGGAGAGAAGCTGGCGTTCGCTGAGGACAGCTTACTCGCGGCGAACATGGAGCAGCAAGACAAAACCGGGCTGGAGGAGGTGGACGACGCCGACGACGACGAAGACATGGCCGGCGGGCGCACGGCGCAGTCGTCGTCGTCGTGCGTGCTGGGCGAAAAGAAGCGGCGGCTGGCGCTGGAGCAGGTGCGCGCGCTGGAGCGGAACTTCGAGACGGACAACAAGCTGGACCCGGACCGCAAGGCCCGCATCGCGCGCGACCTCGGCCTGCAGCCGCGCCAGGTCGCTGTCTGGTTCCAGAACCGCCGAGCCCGGTGGAAGACGAAGCAGCTCGAGCGCGACTTCGCCGCCCTCCGCGCTCGCCACGACTCCCTCCGCGCCGACTGCGACGCCCTACGCCGCGACAAGGACGCCCTCGCCGCAAAGGTACGTGCCCACTCTTATCCATCCACAGCTGTCGCGCACGACGCGAGAGCTTGTCACTCATGCGTGTACCTTCGTGGTCGATCAGATACGGGAGCTGAGAGAGAAGCTGTCCAAGCCCGCCGACACGGCGGCATCAGTGAAGGCCGAGGCCGGCAATGACGCGGCGGTCGGCACCGCGGCCGCTACGGTGTACAAGGACGGTTCGTCGGACGACAGTGACTCCAGCGTGGTGTTCAACGACGAGGCGTCGCCGTATTCCGGCGCGGCCTTCGGGCAGCAGCAGCAGCAGCAACCAAGCATCATTGGATTCGGCGCATCGTTCTTGGACGCGTCCGCAGCAACCGTGGGCTGCTGCTCTTCGCTCCCCACGCTCGAGTCGAAATGGCACGGCCCGTACTCCTACGACTCGTACAAAGGTTGCGGCTATGGCTTCACGGATGAATGGCTCGCTGCCTCCAGCGAGATGGGCAACGACGCCGCCAGCTTCTTCTCCGACGAGCACGCCTCCAACCTCAACTTCGGTTGGTGCGCGAGTGGCATCGAGGGATGGGAGTGAGGTTTTGATCTCACGGTTAGTGTAAAAACAAGGGATAGTAAGCTATGTGCATAACCGCATTGCATGCTTGGATGGAGCACGTACTTTTGTTTTTTTTTTTACTGTACTCATGCACTACCGTTGGCTAGCTAGCGTGCATTAGCAAAGTAGGAGCCAAGACGACGAAATTGAGGAAGGGTAATTAACGAAGGAGCAAGGATGTAAATTTGAAGTGTCGTCGTTCGTCGCTCTTGGCTTGTAGTGTCAGCAGAACGCGGTCACGCAACGAGTAGCACAGGAGGAAGGATATAACACAGGAGGACTACAAAGCATAGCTAGCTGTCTGCGATTTACTTCCTGCGATTTACCTTTAAATCACTAGCTGAATGCCGTAGCAAATAGGAGTACTAAAGATAAAATAAAATATATTATAATATTATCTAAAATAAATAAAATATTTTTTTATAAAATACGTAATGCATTTTTTTCTACGGAGAATATTTATCATAATTTAATTTTATATATGGTTATCTATTTAGATTTGATTTTTTTTAATATTAAAAATTTTAAAAATAATTTTATAAAATTTATAATAAGAGTAAATAAGGTGACAGGTTTACTTCCACCGTCACTAACTCCTTATAAAAGGAGTATAGATTTCAAAATAGAAAAAAATAACAAAATGCTACATGATGTCTACGCCAAGATGACTAACTTCGAACGCATTGCAGAGACCAGGTGGTTTTGATCATACGTGACATACACGTTGCAGCAATCTGGTTGTGGCAATCACGTGGGCAAGAGTATCAATTAAATTTTAAAAATAGATTGACCCCACGTATCGGACTCTCTATTCATCTTCTCTTCCTCCTCTTTTCTCTTCCTAGGCCTCCACGTTCCAAGTAGCTGAACACAGTGACTTATAAGCCTCACAAAACAAAAAATATTATTAGCGTATAATTAATTAAGTATTAGCTATTGTAAACTTAAAATAGATTTATTTATTTTTTAAAGAAATTTCTATATATAATTTTTTTAAAAAAAATATCTCGTTTAATGTTTTAGGAAGTATGCTTATAAAAATAAGATAATTAAAATCACAAACACAAACAAACACTACCTTAGGCATGGAGCCTCTGCCACCAAGAGACCTCCTGTGCCACTGCCATGCGCTACTTATAGTACTAAAACTATGTAGATTGTGCATCAGGGACAATTAGTCTGGTTTTAAAAGCTAAGAAGGTGATTGGACTGGGATGTTATATGCGGTAAATCAAACTTTTTCCAGAAAGTACTCCCATGTAGCGTTTTGACGGTAAGCTACAAAGGATTCATGGCATGGGAGGCACCTGATAAATTTTGAAAGATGTTGCAAGGCAGCTAAAGCAACTAGTGGCTGGCCAGCATGATGGCTTGTTCCCCTGCCATCAAACAAATGAAGGGATGAAGACATGAAGCACATCCTCTTAAAAAACAGAGAAAATGAGACGAAACAAGATGATGTAATGGGTGTATAAAAGGTCCTTCAAAGTTCGAAGTGATGAAATAAAAGTATCAATCAAAGACAACTTTCCTTCAGAATTAGCATACCAACAAAGTACGCCTACATCTAATGCAACCATGTGGGTCATCCTCTGATCCATGTGTGTAAGCCACGCTACAGAGTGACAGGGCAGTCAAGATTGCAGATGTGATCAGATACCATCAAGAACTGTTTGACATCAAGAGGGAGCTTGCAAAGATCCAGTACTCATCTAAAAATAACTGACATCAAGGAGTAGCTTGCAAAACTGAGCCTGCAAACGATGCATGCTTACCATTTTTGGGAAAACATGAGAAGAAATCCTCTTGTACAGACAGGTTCCATCTACAAGAAAGAAAACCTGCAGTCTCAATTAAACAAAGTGTTATAGTGGTTTTCAATCGTGTCAACACGTCTCCAAGATGGCCATGAATTTTATTCCAATGTTTGGTAAGCGTCCTTTTCGCTTGTAGGGCACAGGCATCGCAAGTAAGTAAAGAATCATATTAAGTACCAGTGGTGATATGTCACACAAGGTGAGACGTCATGAAATAAAGAAGAAAGGGACAGATAATACATCCGAGACCATGTGGCCAATTTTATATGGAGTACTCTTTCTTTGTCTTAATAAAACCTGGTATAGTGTGATCGGAAAAAAACAGAGCATCTTTGCTATGCTCTCAAACTACAGGCCTGAACTTTGCAAGGCTGAAAGTTTCCTGAACTTTGCAGCACGTAGGAGTAAAAGATGTGCACGGCTACACAAATCCACAGTATCAATATGAGGTACCGTGGAACTTGCCATGCATGTACAACCGCGACAAAATTGTACGTGTAGGCGTGTAGCTATCGCTTTGATATACGTCCCGAGTGAATGAATGCTGGATGGATGTGTCGTGTTGACCGCGCTACAGGTTAAGACACGTGATAACTTCTTGTCCCGGGCTCCTGTCTCCGGCCGCTAAGCTCCAAACGTACTCCAGCCGACACGTTCGTCCGGCCAAGGCTGATGTCTCCGGCGACGGCGACCGTGTCGGCCGCTGGATTGAGCCCTTTGTTACTCCTGGTCCACGACGACGAGAGGCCCGTTAGTTACAAGACTTAACGTGAACCATCAAGTGACATGTTTCGGCCTTTCCGCTGTGTTGGCCTGTCGCGGAATCTCGGCCCGTGGAGGAAGTGAAAATCCGGCTCGAGGCTTCAAAGTTGACTAACCTTTTGAAAGGCCTATCAGAATTTCGGCCCACGCATATCCCTGCTAACAAAATTAATTTGTACCCGTCGGATCCTCCAGAGAGTGTGTTTTGTCTCACCTATCGACGCCGACGTTCCACAGGAGCGGACAGCCTGAAACTGAAGCCACTCCTGCACACCATCACCAACAAAGGTTTGCATCTTGTTGGCCGACGAAAAATAAATTTTTTTCGTGTTTTGTAGGGAAATAGTAAAAATATTTCTTCTCCGCGGTGTGAGGATACGGCACCGGTGGGACCTGTGGTGTAAGGGCACGGCACTGCCCAGTCCTGCGGTGCCAACACGCGCCACCGTGCGGCCTCAAGACGGTGTCGGGCCATGGTCATGGCACGGTGTCAACCCTATGGTGACCACAGTATCACACTTTCGTTACGCGGCACTGGTAGCGATGCGTCGGCGGAGTAGTACCGTGCTACCGTCATGCGGCACCGATTGTTAGTCCCTTAATTAATTGCTAATTCTCTATGCATGCAACAACCGGCACGCATGCATGCCACTATATAGCTTCACTGGCAGAGAGAGTTAGCAAGCAGCAGCAGCAGCCACTCCCGTACTCCCAAGTCAACAAGGAATTCGGGGCAAGGAGCGGTGCCGCTCAGTGGCCGCCCGGCACCGAGCAGCGGAACGGGGTGCCGCGGCACCACGCGGTTCCGCGCGTGGTCGGTGCAGTGCCGCGTGGAGAGAGCGTGACACCGTCGCGGTACCGCGCACGGTACCGCGTTTTGGCAGCGTGACAGTGACTGTCCTAGTGTCGAGATTTTTTGGCGTGGTGGATGTATATTTAAAAAAAATTATATGATATATATATTTATAAAAGATTAAAAAAATATATACTATTTTTAAATTTTTTTCGTTGGCCGGCTTCGTGCATCGTCGCCGCCGGCTGCACCCTGCCGAGCTCACCCTCACTGACCATTCACGATCGACGCGACGGAAGAAATCATCATCCATCAGGGCCGTACGGCTGTGTTCGCTGCGCCTTAAGTGAGTAGGCTTATTGCCCTCGTTTTTCGCGCGCACGCTTCCCAAAACGATCAACGGTGTGTTTTTTACAAAAATTTTCTATATGAAAGTAGCTCTAAAAAAGCAAATAGATCCATTTTTCAACTTTTTAATAGTAAATACTTAATTAATCACACGCTAATAACGTTTCTCGTTTTACGTGTTACTTATTTAAGCCACCCAATAAGCACTTAACAACACACCCGTAGAGAAGCGAGCAGCTGGGACTTGGGCACCGTTCTTTTTAATTTGTAGCTACGAGCTTATTGTACATATGTTTTTTTAATTGTTAAATTATATATATTTTTAAAATAATTTATTTATATGTTTTGAAAAAATAAACAAACTCTTTTTACCTATATGTTATAGTTAATATTTAATTAATTACATGCTAACTAAATACTTGTCTAATAAAACTGTTGGCTACTAGGCTAATAATTACTTCTTTCTTCTTCTTCTATAAGAAATCTTTTTATTTTTAAAAAGATTAAGATTGGAAAGAAAAGACTAGTATATTTTTTATTAAATAAGTGATTGTTTTAAGTGGGATAGTAGGTAAATGGTAAGATGAGAAAAAATTTAAATAAAAGAATAAGTTAAAACCTTAAAAAAATATGAGACGAGGAAGTAATAAGTCATCTGGAATGTTGCCTTGGAAGCAAACGAGCGCGTCCCACACGGACGGCTCGCCGGCTCACCGGCGGACGACGGTCCGCGGAGTCTGAACCCATGCGGGGCACGAGGACGACCGGCTCAACAACCCAACCTGCAGTCGTCCGGCGCGAGTACGTCGCGTTAGGCACGAGTAGCCTACAAAACGTACGACACACGCACGCGCGCCCGCACGAACGCGCGCGAGCCACACGCGGCTCGACACGCGTGCGCACGGACTTGGACGCCACGGAGTAATGGGGCACGTACGTCGTTGACTGGTCCGCTACACGCGACGCGAGTGGCACCACCGTTCACTCTCGTCATCGTCTACAAGCATCTCCTGTCCACTACGCGTGGGCCCGCCCGTCGTCGCTATCGTGGGCCATAGCCACTGTCTCCAACAAGAGGTCGTGGCATTAATCCTTTTACCTTTATTTTCTAATTTTTTCTACTTCTTTTTCAATGTGAGAGAAAATAATATAATTACACATGCAGGTAAAGTCTGAAGGCAGTCACGACCAAATCCCACTCTAGGAGATGCGGAGTTAAAGAAATAAGGCTTCTTTTGACCACCTATAGGATCAGTGAATGCGTTGGCAGCACTAATCTATCGTTATATCGAAAGATTCTTTTTTGTTTCTGTCGCCATGGTTGTAGGTTGGAACTAGAATCTGTGTTTCAGAGACGCGTCTCTGGTGACGAAAAGAAAATAAAGAATGGGCACCTTGAAACTCAGCCCTGCCCGAGGGACAGAGTACATGATCAAGATTCATGACACTATGAATCTAGTATGATAGAGTTCACTGTTGGTGTTTGTTTTCATCATTCCCGTCAGACATAGTAGTACAGTTGTTGTTAGGCTTTTTAGCGTATCCACTTTCCAAGGGTCAAGTAAATACCCCCTCTATTTTAAATTGCTTGTTATTTTAATTTTTTTTAAGTCAAATATTTTTAACTTTTAACATCAACTTCTAAATATTCATATAGTCTAAAAACATATGAATTATATATTATAAAAATATTTATTATGGTTATTCTAAAAACATATTTCTTATAATGTTAAACTATATAAATTTTTAGAAATTAATGGTTAACCTTATGAATATTTAACTTAGAATAAAACAAAAACAACAAATAATTTGAAATAGAGAAAGTAAGTTTCTCATCCGCACATATTGATATTGCTCTCGTGACTAGATCACAACTCATAAAATGGTTAAGGAAGCGATCATCCTAAGTAGTGCATGTAATGCAAAAATATGAGAGAAATCAGTAAATCACGTCATTCTCCACATGCACACGCAGTCACAAAAATGGCACAAAATGTATCAACACAGTTCTTTTGGTGTAGTTTGAACAGTTCAAAGATTTCAAAAATAAGAATTAAGCATCAATATCGAATACTAGTAAATTATAATAGCGCAATAGAACCTGGGCCCGGACTCTTTTCACAAGAAGCCAAACTTTCCTCTTCCTGGCCTTTTCTCTCCTCGCTCCTCTTATCTCCTCCTACCGCCTGCCGCCCTGCCCCCGTGCTGCCGCCAACACCGGAATCACCACCGCCACGCCTGTCTCCGAGCATAGACACATAAACCCTAGAAAGCCAACACGGAGGCAGCGCACGAACTGGAAGAGGCGCGATCGATCGAGCAGTGGAGAAAGCTTCGGTTGGCCATGCGGCGATCGGAATGGGAGGACCGGTGCAAGCGGCACCCGGAGCACAGGCTGTCCAAGGGCGTGTGCCCCTACTGCCTCCGCGACCGCCTCGCCCACCTCTCCGCCTCCTCCTCGGCCACCACCACCACGCGGGCCTCCTCCTCCGCCACCACCTCCCCTAGCTACTCCTCCGGCGCCGGCTCGCCCCCGCCCCACCACACCGAGCTCTCGGCCGACGTCAGCTCTGTCCACGTGGTCGGCGCCGGCTCCTCTTTCGTCAACGTCACGGCCTTCTCGCAACCGCTGATGCCGTCCTCGGTTAATCGGAAACCAGCCGCAGGGAGGCAAGAGGAGCCGGGCAGGGAGGCTGCCAAGGGGAAGCAGCAGGAGGTGAAGAGGAAGAAGAGCGGCAAGAAGAAGAAGATTGGGAGGTTCCTGTCGAGGCTCGTCGGAGCGGACAAGCGGCGGCAAACAGGGGACGGCGATGGCGGCGAGCTCTTCCATTCCAAGACCATGAAGGAGAAGACGGCTCACAAGTGGGTATTTTTCTGATCAAACGTTACCGCCACGCAGGCAAACTATGGGTCGCTCCATGCTTGGGTGTTGTTCTTTCCTACTACTCTACTAGTACTTTTTTTAGGGGGCTTTCTCTCTGAACTATTTTCAAGTATTTTTGTGTTTGATTTTGATGTTTTTTTAGAAAAAATTTTTGGGATCCTGCATGTATACGAGCTGAAGTTTATTAACCTGTCAATGATTTGTACTTGACCACAAGAGAGATTGCAAATCGTTATTCTGTAAAGCTAGAAAATATAAGGAGACAGTGTATACGGGTGTAAAATTAGGTACCTGTACAGTATCTTGTATAGTTCCAACTATAAGTTTCATTTCTCGAATCCGTGCATGATCTTAGTAGTTTTGACAGTTCAATTTGCGCGTTTGTATTTGGAACTTAGAAATTTCCTGTTTTCCTGCTCGTTACTTTGAGGTACCAATTAATGGCAAATACAAATATTACACTTTTGGATTTGTAAATCTACACTGGGCAAATTCTGAATTGTCTCTCTTTAGGGAGGCAAATAGTGCTCAAATAGTTCTTTACGGAATAATGCACATACAAGGTACTTTTGGATTTCCAGTGCTTCCAGCTACTTCAGGTTGTACATTATTCATCTATTACGTTTACTAATTCAGACTGAATCAGTGAATCCCCCTAGTTATCTACACTTGCTTTTATTTTATCTTTGCTCGTGCCCTCTCGTTTTGGCATGAAGTTAGGCCCTGTTTGCTTGTCTTTCTGGATTGTGTTTATTAACTTTTTTTCGGTAAACACGTTTTTCAAAACGTTAAGCGTGATATTTTTTTAAAAAAACTTTCTATATAAAAATATCTTAAAAAATTAAATAAATATATTTTTTAAGTTTTTAATAATTAATAATTAATTAATTACATATTAATAACGTTCCTTGCTTTCTGGCGGCAAGCCACTCCCTACCTCGCTAGTTATCTTGATTCTGATATCTTCTGCCATTTTCGCCAGCTCCATCGGCCCATCCAACTTGGTTGGGCACGGCAGTTCAACAAAGTAGCGCCATTTCCTTGATTTGATAGCACCTACTGGTGACGAGTGTGCCTCACTGCTCACCAATAGCCCTCTGTTCTGTCCAACAGAGCCACGGTTAGTTCAGTGACCAGACTAATATGTTAGAATGTGTTTGGTTTGATAAGAAAGTAGGATGTGTTAAATATCTATTTTTGTTTTTTGGATGGGTTCGTTTCTGTTTTTTTTGTTTGGTTGGAGGAATGGAATAAACTCTTTTTTTTTTTGTTAAAGGAATAGAAGGGGAGGAAATGATCCAATCACCTGTTTGGATGAAATGATCGATACTAGGATGGACGCAGAACCCCCTGTCGTCGAGCTCGTCGTCCTCACAGCGACGCCGGTGTGGACCAGATTGCGGTCGTCTTAAACTATGGCCTCGTCTCCCTGGCCTGCTCCCTGCTCCGTTGTCGCTCCCGCTCCTTGCGCCATCGCCGGTCGCCGCTCTCTGTACCGTTGCCCGTCGCCGCTCTCCCACGTCGACGCGCCCGCGAGTGGGTCGGCACGGTCCGGCTGTTTTGGCCGGATCAATTCAACCCGAATATTAGGGAAATATTCCCTATTGGGTCCATCCAATTTATAAACCAAACACCTATAAAAATGGGATGGACCCAGCCCAACTCACAAAATCTTTGGAACCAAACACACTCTTACGGTTCAGCTAGTGTGCTGCTTTTCGTCTTAAAATAAAAAAACTAGTGTTAGATATGATATATTTTATTCAAATTTATAGTACTATGATATATCATATTTAGTACTAGCCTATCTAAATTCGCAGTAGTATGATGTGTTGCTATGAAGTCACAATGCTCATGCACGAATGAACAAGGAAAGCGCTATAGCCTTGTGATTTCAAAATGGTGGTGCTCAAATAAATGATAGAATAGGAATTGAGCCAAGCTGACCAGCTGCGAGATGTGGGTGAATACGTGAGTTACTCTTTTTATCTTAAAATATAAAAATCTAATATTAGATATAACATATTTTATTTCTAACGATTTGGACGGTCTAGATTTTTACTACTAGGATATCCAAGTTCTAGAAATTTGGATGTTTTGATTTCTAGTATAGCATGTGTCATATCCAGATTCCTAATATTAGGATGCATCATATTTATTACTAGGCTTTCTTATTTTAAGACGGAAAAAGTATTAATTTGATGTCAAGTTAGTTTTTAGTATTCTTTTATTTTTCTTCTTTAAAAGAGAATTGGACTCATGCTTTGCTTGTTGGCTTATCATCCACTGACAAAATTTGAATTTTAGACTCAAATTTAGAGTGGATTTTTATATTTTTTTATCGTAGTTTATTTTCTAGCATTGGTTTTCTATTCGCTAAGAACACGTATATAAAAATTTTATTAATAAATTAATTTTGGTTGCTTTGTTTAATTTTCCGATGATTATCGATCGTGGAGCAAATGAAGAGTCTGAATATATGAATGGAGTGGTTCTTGAAATCTGTAGGCAGTCTGTAGTCATGGTCAAAACATACGAAACCCTGCGTCCACGGCTATACAATTATACAAATGTGTGACCTAAACAAAACCGCCAGCATGTCAAACAAACAGGCAATAATAATATATCGTACGTCTTGGAGAGGGAAACGCAACCCGTCGTGTAAGGCTCTAACTAGAGGAGGAACATATCACAGAAAACACGTTGACTGTACCCTGTACCAGTTCACTACGTCTAGGCTGTATTCTTTTTAGCACGAGGCTACTAATATTATCATGAACATGCTTATCAAACTAATAAACAGTGTTTTTAAATTTTTCTGTATAGAATTTTTTTTTAAAATCAAATAAATCTATTTTAAGTTTATAATAATTAATATTTAATTAATTATATTCTAATAACATATCTTATTTTATGTGCGGGTACTATAGGGTCCGATAAGTGAAATATCGTTATCGTCCAGCTCGATCGTACTACTACATGGTGGTGGTAGGCATGGCACGGCAGCCGTTGTAAGCTGTAGCGAAGAAGCTTTCCACGGGCAGGCTAGGCGTGCGACCCGGTGGATGCTGACCTGGTAGCGACCCGGCGATTCCTTCCGTTGACGTGGTGGTGGATAGCCGAGGCGGAGCGGAGCCCAGCAGCGCTGACCTACTTATTAGGACCGGACCGGATCGGCGGTCGGACCGAAAAAAAACCGAACCGGAGACTTCAACGGCCGGTTCATTTAAAAGACCGCTCATGCAATCGAACCGTTAAAAACCGTTAAACCGGCCGGTTTTTTACGAAACCGTTGAACCGGGCGGTTTTATTGGAACCGGCCGGTTTTTGCTTGTGGACGTTATTACCCCTATTTTTTTATGATCATACAAATAAGGTATGGGCAAAATCGTAAATATTCATTTTTTTAGGGTTGCTGCAGCAGGATTCGATCCCCACTCCCCAGACCCCATTCATCGGCAGGCCGGCGGCGTCGGCGGCGGCAAGGCGCAGCGGCGGAGGCGCAGCGGCGGCAGAGGCGCAGGTGCTCGGCGGCAGCGCCGGTGGCGGCAGCGCCGGGTGGTCGCCGGCACCCTGCCTCCTCTGCGCCGACGCAGGGGACGGCGACCTCGTCCTCCCGTTGCCAGCCTCCTTGGGCCTCCTCTGCTCCGGCGTCCTCGTCCTCGCCCTCCCCTTCTCCATCCCGCCGACGACCGCCTTCTGCTCCCCCTCCCGCTCGCCCCCGCACTTGGCCTTGGCCTTCTCCGCCGCGGCCGACTCCACCGACTCGGAAGCTTCCTCCTCCTCCTTCCGCTCCAGCCTCCTCTTCACCACCTCCTTCTCCGGCTCCGGCGGCCTGGGCCGCGATACCGACACGGCCGTCTCGGACAGCACCTCCTTCACCTCCTCCTCTACCACCACGGGGCAGAGAGACCTCCTTCTCCGGCGGCGGCAAGGTTATTTTCTACATATGTTTGCCTTGTCTTACATAATTTGTTGTCTTGATGGAATATTATGTTTGACAATGTTATTTCCTATCCTTGTATGTGTTGTGCCATGATGGATATATATGGCTTACAGTTGTTCGGGAACAAAGAGCTACAATTTCAAACAAACATGGGGAAACTCTTGCTGGTTTATTGCATCAAGCATGTTCAAAGAATCTTGTGATCCTTTGTCATGGATTCCGAGCTACAAAGGCAAGTCTGTTGCATCCATCGGAATTTTTATTCTTAATTACTTTACGTATCGTATAGAGTTTATCTGCGTAAAAGACTGACGGTCTTACCTTGACTGTTCTTTTCCCAATATGTGTGGCCGTCTCAACAGATATTGCTTTGGAATTTCAAATGTCACAATAATTTTTGAGTGCAGTTGCTGTGATTATACAATTAAAATATTTATGTGCTTATTTTTTTCTATAAATCGACTATATATATATTGCTCCGGTTCAATATATTTCATGACCGGTTCAATTCATCCGGTCTAAAACTATCGAACCAGCGGTTCAACCGGTTCTTAACGGTTGGACCAGTGAACCAGCGAACCGATTGCCTCGCCGGTTCAATGTCCGGTCCGGTCCTAATAACTAGCCGCACGGGCGAGGGGCGCCCATCCCCTCGAAAGCGCACCGCTTTTTGGGCGCAAGTGCGTCACAGCACAGGAATAAACCGCGACACGCGCACGGGGTGCGGTTGTTTTCGCCGCAGTGCGACCGACCGTGCAAGCTGGGATAAAATCGGTTCCTATAGTTTCTGAGAAAGCGTTTTTTTTTCCGAAATGGATAGCGTTGGACTAGCTTAAAAACGGAAACTAATTCAGATATTTTTCTCAAAAACGTACAGCAAAAATTGGATTCGGACAAAAACTATCCAAATATTTTTTTTATATCCGCAGACCATACACAGCCTAGCGTACATGTCATATCCATCAAATTAGTCCAACTAGACTACTTAGGGATTAATATGATTTTTGCTTGTTGTAACTAATACTATGTGGGTATGATTACATTAATAGTAGTGTATATCTTGTATTAATGAAACCCAAAACTTTGTTGAAAAGTATGTATCAGGGTTAGTTGTAGGATAGGAAAAAATCGTAACTAATACTATATGTACAGCTAGTTGTATTACTACATACTAAACTTAGATATATTGATTTATTCTTTTAGAAAAAAAATAACAAGCTTTCATCTTGCGGAGTATATCTATTTGTTGATATAGGAAGGTCAGTTTGAGGGTTTTTATATTCCGATAAATATTCGATATTGTATTCGTTTCGATTTATATTCACTCTATAGCTGTATTCGGTAATATATGATTTTATTTTCGTATCTGATGTTTTTATTTCAATTCTAATTTTTTTTAAAAATATAAAAATGAATATGATAAAACTAGTTTTGGTCCGTTTCCAGTGCGTTTTCATTCCTAGTGCGAGCACGAATCTGCCACCGCGCGTGGCGAAAAGTTGGGATGCGAATTGTCTGAGTCACAGCCGTGCAGCTCCTATCGTATCCACCGTCCACTGCCATCCAACGGTTCGTTTTCTATCACCTGCTCCTTTCTTTTGAACACGGGTCTTGGACAACATTATTTGCAGCACAAACCCATGAGTTTGGCCCAACAACGCAGCCGCACGGGACTTGCTGTCTATTGGTGCGACTGTGCGAGATGCTACGCGTGGAGGGAAAAGCAGCGGCCGCGCGCTCAGTTTTGGCGCTAGAACACAAGTAATCGGCGGTCCAGCTTCCCACACCAAATCCCAAAGCGAAGGAGCATGGACATACACCAATGGTCCATGAAGGCAAACAGTTGAAGATTGTACTCTCGTTAAAAAACAAGCTGTACCTGTCATCAAGAGAGATGGCAGAAGAGGAAGGTGTAGAGCAGCATGGATCAACTAGGTACGTCCTATTCCTCTGTGTATTTCGTTTCGCACAACTAGATTAGTCAAATTTATATGCTCTTTTGCATGTGTGACTCTTTGATTCCATATCAATGTGGTCTTATTTTTCGATAATGAAAGCAAAACATTGCCTTTTCTTTTCTCTCTCTGATTCCATGCCAATACTTTTATGCTCTATGTTTTACTTTTTTTTAGAGAGGTTGTTATGCCCAGCTTGATACATAAAGTTGGCATGAAATTTGGGAATTTAGATGAGGCATAGAAGTTTTGGGTAAATTATGGAGGTCATGTAGGCTTTGATGGTAGAAAGAGATACACCAATAAAAGTAAGTTCGGTCAAAAGGTCATCTCATATAGATCTATTTGTTCGAACAAGGGCCATCGAGCAAAAGACAAAAGAGATCATAAAACAAAGTGTCTCAAGCTGAAACAAGAATTAATTGTAAAGTTCGCATGGGTCTTACCTTGGATCGAGTGGCAGGAATATAGTTGAAAATCCAAAGTTGGATGCTATGCTTCGCTACAAATTTCTCTCATAAATTTCTCAATATAGCTTATCAAGCAGCTAGCTCTATGGACTGTTGCACGCTGTTGGACACCGCAGTTGATTCCCTTGGTAAGCAAATTGAAGACCGGATCAATGCATGCACAACTACTGCATGGGACTCATGTAATGCCCAAGGAGATCATCAGGCTTCGCTATGTGATGCACGCCTAAAGAAAAAGGAGGTTCGAACAAGAAGTTTAAGGCAACTAGATCAACCTTTTGTGTTTGGCAATATTTCAAGCACGTTTCTAGGCAAAACCAGACTGTTAATGCAAGATTATATTTCTCTTTTATTTATAGTTGATGCTGAAATTTTATGACAACTTGAATCTGAAGAAAGTTGAGTTCCTGGAGTCCATAACATGGAACGAGCAGAGCGGCAACAGCCTTACGGATTGCACGACAGCCGCAAGAAAAATAAACGGCCGAGCTCCTCGTTGTTGGGCCACGTTTGTGGTCTAATGGACCTGTGTGCAAATGAAAGGAACAGATGATAGAAAACGAACCGTTGAATGACAGTAGAGGATGGATACGATAGAAACTGCACGGTCGTGACTTCAGAAGATCCGCGTAGTTGGGTCCGGGCAAGCAGCGGGAGAAGCCAGAAGCCCCGAAGCCCCGCTCGGTTCCGTCGCCGCGCAGCGCGGACGAGGAGTCGCCGTGCGGAGAAGCGGGGTGTATTGATGGAAGCCGGGCCAACCTTGTGGATTTCCAATTGGGCCGTACTGGACATGACAGCATTGCTTCGATTTGGGGTTATCGGCCTAGTGCAACATGGGCAGATGAGGATTTTTTTTTATTTTTATATTTATTTAATAAAATATTTAAAAAATTACATTTTCATTTCAAAAATTTACAAAAATATACTCCTGCCGCTCTCTGGGAGGGCGGTATATCTGAAATCGCCCTCCCAGAGGGCGATATGATGATGTGGCTGACGGCCGTTGGCCGGCGGCCCACGGCCGTCAGCCATTTTGCAGGCGGCCCCCCCGGCCACACAAAAACCGCCCTCTGAGAGGGCGGCAAGGGGGCCGCATATAAAAATCCGGTCGGGGGGACCGGCCATTTTACAGGCAGACCCCTTGCCGCCCTCTGAGAGGGCGGTTTTTGTGTGGCCGGGGGGCCACCTGCAAAATGGCCGACCCACGGGCTGGCTATTTTGCAGGCGGCCCCCTTGCCGTCGTGGGCCGGCCATTTTGCAGGCGGCCCCCTTGCCGCCCTCTGAGAGGGTGGTTTTTGTGTGGCTGGGGGCCGGCTGCAAATGGCCGACCCACGGGCCGGCCATTTTGCAGCCGGCCCCCTTGCCGCCCTCTCAGAGGGCGGTTTTTGGGTGGCCGAGGGGCCGCCTGCAAAGCTTGTCCAGACGGTCCAAACTCTATACGGACGGTCCGGACTGGCTGCTTTGCAGGCGGCCCTAGAATACTGTCCGGACGGTCCGAACTGTACAAATTGCTTCACAGTATATTGTCCGGACCATTGTCACCATGTTCGGACGGACCGCACTGTACAAAGTGTTGTTTTGCATTATATAGTCCGGACCATCCTCATCCTATCCGAACGGTCCGGACAGGCATATCTGTGGCGACAAGGAAGAGGAAGTACCCACGCTGCACACAGTAGTTACATCTCTACTTGGTTATCTGTTTAAAATTCCCTAAGGCATGTAATAACTATAAGTAAAAACGTTTGATGTGCCGTTTGTACTCTTTGTATGGATAATTTCATTATGTTCGTATGCAATTAACGTGTGTTCGGTTGTCACCGCTCAGAATGTACTTTTGCCGTAAAATTGAAACTGAAAAATTCATGTTTTTGATCAATTTCGTCACAAACATAGATCGTAATCGATCGACGAGCGTAAATAAAGTAAAGGGGTTTCTTCAGTATACATAGAATTAATAAAACATGATATACAACAGACAAACTATCACTGATGTAACGTACTACGGGCCCTGACCGTAACCTCTAGCCCTCTTTGTCTTCCTACCCTGCGCTCGCACCTGCCCCTGGGAGTACGTCAGCCAGTCTGGTGGTACGGCACAGCCAGCGCGGGTCGTCTGCACAGGTGTGGCAGCTGGTGGGTCCTGTGTCTGTGGTGGCGGAGCTCCTTCGAGCTGTGAGGCTGGTAGTATCTCCTGGATCTCCTCGCCCGAGTCCTCCAAGTCGTCCCCCTCGAAAGGATCTGGTGCCCAACCGCTGCCGCGTGCGGCCTGCGTGGAGGAGCCAGCGCCAGCAAACATCCCCGGCGCTGTAGAGTGGAACCATGTACACCAAAATATTAATAATTGCAAATCAAAATTTGGTAAGGCAAAAATAAAGTTTGATATAACCTGAAGGACCTCCTGTGGTGGCCCAAGGGGCAGTTGTCACGCCCACGCCCTGCGTCAAGGGGGCGGCAAGGGGACCGCCTGCCACACAAAAACCGCCCTCTCAGAGGGCGGCAAGGGGGCCGCCTGAAAAATGGCCGGCCCGTGGGTCGGCCATTTTGCAGGTGGCCCCCTGGCCACACAAAAACCGCCCTCTCAGAGGGCGGCAAGGGGTCCGCCTGTAAAATGACCGGGGGGGCCGGCTATTTTACAGGCGGACCCCTTGCCGCCCTCTCAGAGGGTGGTTTTTATGTGGCCGGGAGGGCCGCTTACAAAATGGTTGACGGCCGTGAGCCGCCGGCCAACGGCCGTCAGCCACGTCATCATATCGCCCTCTGGGAGGGCGATTTCAGATATACCGCCCTTCCAGAGGGCGGCAGGAATATATTTTTGTAAATTTTTGAAATGAAATTGTAGTTTTGTAAATATTTTATTAAATAAATATAAAAATAAAAAAAATTCTGCAGATGAGACGGCCACAAGGAGGCCTTTGCTTTTCTTTAGCGGAAAAGGCCTTTGTTAGGACGAGTTAAAATTTTACAGCCTTTTGGTCCTAGGAGCGTACATCGGCCCAAGGTTTGCCCGTGTTAGAACCGAATTTCCTAAGCGCACCTGGACAAGCAGTTAGCAGTTCCCAGTTCCAGGGGCGGAGCTACAGGGTGGTCCCTGTGGGCCACGGACCACCCTGTAGTTTTGGCCCAAAGTCCATTAGCAATTCGTATTTTGGCCACGAACTTTGCTGGGCTGTGGCCTGTCCGCCTGTTAGCCTGTGTATCTCACGCTCTGCTGCAAAGGCCGAGGTCGAAGCGACGTGCGTGGTCCATCCATCTTCCGAAGTCGAAGCGACGTCTCTTCTCCCACGCTCGACTCAACGAGTCGACGCCTCGACGGTCTCTGCAATGCAACACCGCAGCGGCCGCTGGCCGGATGCCAAAGAGTAGCAGACTAGCACTCTAGCAGGTTAGCAACACATCACATCCATACGATCTTGATATCCTTCCTTTATTTAGGTTCTGTCCTATTTTTTTATATCTCAATTGATTATATTAAGCCCTAAACAGGACGACAGCTATTCAGTTAACTTCACGAGCTCACGGCAACTCGCAACTTGCAAAATCACATAGCCACGGTAGTATAGTACGCAGAAATAAATTAGTTTTTATTTCATCTTAATTAATTTTAAGATTCTATTGTACTATTGGAATAATTAATTAAAACATTATATCATTGGATATTGGGGTTGTTTACTTCTCTTGCAGATTTGTTAAAAATGAAGAGGAGTGGTGATATTGCCTCTCTTTTCCAGAAATATGAATCAAAGAAGAAGGCTTCTTCTCAATCTCCTTTCGTGGCTGCAGCTGTTCCAGAAGAGGAAATTGAAGAACAAGAAGATGGACTAGATCAAATTGAAGAACAAGAAGATGGACCAGATCAAGATAGAGTGATTGAAGAAAATGTAACTCCAACTCCAATGCCTCCAAGTCCACCTCCGGTTGCCCAAAAAGAACCAATTTATGATATCAGTCGTCTTCCACTTGATCCGGGGGAAAGACAACTCATTGCAAATTATCCCGTCAATGATCAAGATGCAGTTCGACGATCATATATTATTAAAGGCCCATTCCAACCTTATGCACATGAATTTGAAAGTAGAAAAATTGGAAATAGGGATCGACAATTCAATCCCATATGGTTTTATAAATATCCTTGGATTGAATACAGTGTCAAGAAGGAAGCAGCATTTTGCTTTGTGTGCTACTTGTTTGGAAAGAAGAAAAGTAAGAAATCTGCATTTGTAGAAGGTGGTTGGAGAAATTGGAATAGAAATGATGCACTTGATTTACATGTGGGTGGTGTAACAAGTGCTCACAACGCAGCTCAAGAAATATATAACTTTTTTATGACTCCCCATGGAGCAATTGATGATAAAATTGTAAAGGTGGATAATGAGGAGCGCCGTCTCTACAAGATCAGGTTGACTTATTCACTTAGATGTTTGAGGTTTCTTTTGTAGCAAGGATTAGCATTCCGTGGGCATGATGAAAGTGAAGAGTCTAGCAACAGAGGGAACTTCATTGAGCTTTTGAAGTGGCTTGCTTCAAATAATGAAGAGGTGGACAAGTTTGTTTTGAAGAATGCTCCAGGTAATTGCACATTGACTAGCCCAAACATACAAAAAGAAATTATTCAATGTTGTGCAATGGAGACTAGAGATCAAATCATTAAGGAAATTGGTGATGATCACTATACAATTTTAGCTGATGAGTCTAGTGATGTCTCTCATAAAGAACAACTAGCCATTTGCTTGCGTTATGTTGATAAATCAGGAAGGCCATGTGAGCGGTTTCTTGGAATTGTTCATGTAGATGATACTACTTCTTCATCACTTAAGAAAGCAATTCAATCTTTACTAGTTAATCATGGTTTGACTATAACTCAAATCCGTGGTCAAGGCTACGATGGGGCTAGTAACATGAAATGTGAGATTAAAGGGCTGAAAACCTTGATCATGAAAGAATCACCATCTGCTTATTATGTTCACTGTTTTGCACATCAACTCCAATTGGTTCTTGTTGCTGTTGCCAAAGACAATGATGATTGTGTGTGGTTTTTTGATCGAGTATCCCTCTTGCTAAATATTATTGGTAGTTCTTGTAAGCGTCATGGCATGCTTCGATATCACCAATTTGACAATGTCATGAAAGCGCTTGAGTGTGGTATACTAGAATCTGAAAGTGGGTTAAATCAAGAGATGGGGCTGCCTAGACCTGGTGACACCCGGTGGGGCTCTCATTATAAAACTGTGGTCAACATGATTGCTATGTATCCCACAATTCGTGATGTACTCATAGCTCTTTGACAAGATACTTCACAAAGGGGTGAATGGCCAAAAATACATACTATGGTTGGAGTGCTTGAGTCATTTGATTTCATTTTCAATGCTCATTTGATGCTTGACATTCTTGGACACACAAATGAATTGTCTGAGTGTTTGCAAAGAAAAGACCAAGATATTCTTAATGCAATGTCACTTGTCCGTTTGGCAAAGAGTAAAATGCAACAGATGAGGTCTGAAGAGTGGGTTTCATTTCTTCAAAGGGTTACAATATTTTGCAACAAATATGGCATTCAAGTTCCTGGAATGGAACATAATTATGTGCCGTATGGAAGATCAGCACGTTTTGCTCAGAACCAAACAAATGATGATTACTTCAGAAGAGAAGTATATATTGGAGTCATTGATAAAATTAGTTAAGAGCTTGACAGTCGGTTTGATGAGATAAATATGGAGTTGCTTACTTGTATAGCTGCTTTGAATCCAACAGATTCCTTCGCTTCTTTTGATGCAAACAAGGTACATAGACTTGCTGAATTTTATCCTAATGATTTTTCAAGCTCTGACTTGCTAAGACTCGATTTGCAACTTAAAACCTTTATTGATGACATGAGAAAAGATGAAATGTTCAAAGGCCTAAACAATCTTGTTGACCTCTCAGTAAAACTTGTTGAAACAAAGAGGGATAAAGTTTACCATTGGATCTATTTACTTATCAAATTGGTACTGCTTCTACCGGTGGCTACCGCAAGTGTTGAAAGAATATTTTCTACAATGACCTTTATCAAGAATAAGTTGAGAAATAAAATAGGGGATAGCCTTCTGGATGATTGTCTAGTGACTTTTATTGAGCGGGATATCTTCTTACAATTGAGTGAAGAAGAGATCATCAACACTTTCATGGCTATTAGAAGGCGCAAGCCTGACAAGAAGAAGAAGAAGAAGAAGTGACATATTGTTCTTCAACTATTATGGGTATGTAATATTTCAATTCTATGTTAAGAAAGTTATACTCATCTATTTTATGAATTTTGTATGTCTTTTTTTTTCTTTAATTACGTTTTGTAATTCATATACATGTATACCGACATGTTAAATTTATAGCGGTTAAGAAAAAATTTTGACAATGGACCACCGTAGCTACAAATCCTAGCTACGCCACTGCCCAGTTCGAGTATGAAATGGCACATGTATTCACTTTTACCAACCCATGATCAGGCGAGATCAAAAAAAAAAAAAAACTCATGATCAGGCAAGACCGCAAGAGGGCAAGAGGAAGGTAAACCAAACAGTACACATAAAGCACCGATCGATCAAAACTGGCATGCCCAAAAAGACAGTGAGAAGACAGTCACCATGCATCCACGCCACTCCTAAAATCTCAGCATTAGTAGTCTATTTGATACTGAAGCTCTTCCACCGGAATAAGCTGCCAACCTTGCGCATCATCAACCGCCGACGGGCGGGCAACGACCGCGGCATCGTCGAGAACACGCTTAGCTCGCCCTTCTGGTCGTCCATCGACCCGAAGATGTCGTAAACCGAGCCATCGAAATTATCCGACCTCCGCCGTGGTAGAGTGAGCCCGGCCGGCGGCTTCACCCTCGCCTCGGAGTGGCACTTCACCAGCCCGTGCAGTTCTGTCGACCCGTGCCGCGGCGATGAGGCATCCTCCATGTCCAACTTTATTCCGGCAGCGGTGGGGCTCGACGACGTGGCTAACTTTATTCCGGCCGCCGTGGGGCTCGACGACGTTGCCACGAGCAGGCTCTGCAGCTCCTTGACGCTGTCGCGCGCCGCCGCCTCCGTCACCCGGAGGCATTCCAGCTCCTGCTTGGTGCACTTGACGGCGGTGTCCTTGTCGCCGAGCATCTCCTTGAGCAGCGCGTTCTCGCCCCTCGCCTCCTCCAGCGCCTCCTTGACGACCTTGGTGTCCTTGACGGCCTGCTTCAGGATGTCACGCAGCTTGGCGATCTCGTCCCGGCCGGACCGCTGCGACTCCAGGAGGCGCGAGTTCTCGCGCCGCGTGTCGGCGAGCTCGGCCTCGGTGGACTTCATGCACGACGTGAACCCGGCCTCCTTGCCTCGCCACGCGGCGAACGACTCCTCGGCGTCGGCGCGGAGGCGGGCCACCTCGTCGGACAGGGCGCGGAGCTTGTCGTCCTTGCGTTTGAGCGAGACGTGCAGCCTGTCCGACTCGAGCCGCGCCGTCTCCGCCTCGTGCTGCGACCGCGCCAGCAGCTGCCGCGTCGCGTGCAGCTCCCCGTTCACCTCCTTGAGCGCCAGCACCAGCTCCTCCATCGCCTTCTTGTTCTTGTCCTCCGCCACCAGCGCCATCCGCAGCTCGCCGCGGACCCTCTGGTAGTCGCGATCGTACCGTCCTCTCGGCGTCGTCGCGACGGAGACGGAGCTGGCCTCGAGCCTCTGGACGGTCTCATGCAGCGACGCGATCTCGAGCCTGGCCTCTTCGAGCTCGATCTTGGTCACCTCGAGCTGCTTCGTCTGCATCCCCAGCGACTCGAGCATCCGCTTCTCGGACTCCCTGGACGCTTCGAGCTCGGCCTCGAGCGTCTCTATGGTGGTGCGGTCGTTGGCCGATGCCAGCGCCTTCCACTCGCTCACCTCCAGGACGCGGTGCGCGCGGTCCCGCTCCTCCCGCGCCTTGCGCAGCTCGCCGCGGAGCTCGGTGACCTGCTGATCCACATCCTGCCGGCTCTGCTGCATCTTGTTCGTCCGGATTGAACGGTTCTTCAGATGTTGCACGGCGATATAAGCAAGAATTCTTGGACCATGATGGTGCCGCGATTGTAAATGAGCTAAACTTTGAGGCATGTGGAGGAAGAAGAGGATAAAAAAAGGATGATCCACGCAGGCATTCTTATGTCTCGCTAAATATGTGGTGGTACGATGAGAATCTATATTTGGCGGTAATGACAAGCTAAGGCCAGGGTTTATCTGAATTAGGAGGCTCCCCATATATTTGGAGTGTTGTGTGTTACATGTAACTTGTGGTCTTTTCCTGTTTTGTTAACGTGATCCTTCCCTGAATTGTTGCATGATCATGAAATGTACATCAGAATTCTGGTTGCCAGAGAAAATGATGATTTATTCACCTGGAGAACCCATTTTGTTGAGAAAGCTGTTACAGGCAGAATTTAGATAACTGACAATACACACATGAATTTAGAGACTGAACTTTTAAGCAATGAAGCCTCACAGGGGATTTGACACATTGATGTTAACATTCAGTATACACGCAATTCTTATTCGAGCAGCAACCAAACCAGTTATTTCTCCCTGATGAAGTGGGCAGCAAATTTCAGTAAGCAGCTGGTTTGCTCGGTTGAAAATTCACTTAGCCACATCACTGGTCCATCCATACGGTGCATCTGAGACTGTTTCCCTGCAGAAGCAGATCAAATGCTGTGTTGATGTCCTTCAGGGAAACCTCATGTGTTATGAACTTGTCCAGCTCCAGCTCCTGCATTGTCAGGAAAGTAAACACATGACAGCGTTCGAATCAGCCCCAGATCCCATATAACACTATGCACTACTAGGTGCAATCTCAAATTCTCAATGTTAATGTTTTCACACTATGATCAGTTATTCAGTTCGTGTCTTAAAAAGCTGACCTTGTTCAGGTACTTGTCGGCCAGGATGGGAATGTCCTGCTTGGGTTTCACCCCTCCGAAGAGTGATCCCATTACGCATTTGCCGTGGAGGATCTCCAGCGAAGGAATGGACAAAGGGGCACCGTGCATTTCCACGCCAAGAATGATCGTCTTGCCCCATCCCTGCATCAGTAAACAGTTCATATCTTTAGACTCAGATGGATCAGCTCTTCTATAATTACGATGCGCGTGTACAACTATACTGTGCTACTGTGCATACTTGTCGAGAGCTCCGAAATGCATCGTTCATCAGCGACGCCAGCCCGATGCACTCGAAGCAGTAGTCCGCGCCTCCGTCAGTCAACTCGATGATCGCCTGGCTGACAGGTTTGTCCCCAAGTTCTTGTGTATTGATGAAATGTGTCACACCGAACTTCTTCCCTGAAAATCAACAGAAGATGTTAAACTGTTAAGTTATAGGATCTCTCTCTGTGCCTATGTGGTCTGAATTGTAATCAACATTCAGAACAATTTCACGAGAGGGATGACAGCAAGGCTTGCCAAGTTCATGTTTCTCAGAGTTCAAATCCACGCCGATGATCGTTGACGCCCCGCAAATCCTGGCCCCTTCAGCTACCTGACAGTAAAAATATTTCAGTGTTAACTACTAGTGTCTAACACACACTTCAATATTGTTCACAGGATAACCGAAAATTACCGCCAATCCTACGGCGCCGAGGCCAAAGATAGCAACCGTAGACCCCGGCTCGACTCTAGCCAGCTTCCACGCGGCTCCGACCCCTGCCAACCGCGCATTTGAGCGATCGTGAAAAACGGCATGCGTGCGTGCGTGCGTGCGTGTGCCACTGTGCCAGTAGTGTGACGAACCGGTGGTGGCGCCGCAGCTGAGGAGGGAGGCCGCGCCGGGCGGCATGGCGGGGTCGATGCGGACGACCTGGTTGACGTCGACGACGGTGTACTCGCTGAAGCTGGAGACGCCGAGGAAGTGGTGGAGCGGCGCGCCGTGGCGGTCGCGGAAGCGGGTGGTGTCGTCGCGCGGCAAACCCGGCCGCACCGCGAACCGGTACCTGGAGCACATGTTGCTCCGCTCCGAGCCGCAGTCCACGCACTCGGTGCACTGCCCCAGGAACGTGGGCACCACCGCGTCCCCAGCGGCGAAGCCCTCCACATGCTCCCCTACGCTCTCCACCACCCTGCCAACAGTTTACCACTTCGGGATCGATCACCTTGCAATTTGTGTACCTTTAAAATGTAAATATAGTGTTCGTGTGTTTTGGTAAAAAGAAGTCATGTGGTTGAAACGCCATCGAGTTTGGTTGTGAAATTTTATATGGTTACTGAATATGGCCGCCCCTTCATGTTCCTGTTTGAAAATTTTTAAAAAATGCACTTGGGAACACACACTTGATGCACCGTAAGCAGAAATTTACGTAGAAAATGCTCTATGGGCGTGTTCAGTTGAGAACGTTGCTTTGGTTGTGGCTGCAGCTGCAACCACAGTAACTAGTATAGCAAAAATATGCTAAAATTGCGGCAGCTGTAGCCACAGCCAAGAGAACCGTACACGCCCTTGTCCTGCGTACATCCAGATAAGTGCCCCTCGTAATTGTCTACATATATCTCCTTTCTCCTAAATAGAACTTCGGCCGGCCCAGCGGGAAAAAAAATCTCTACGTATTTTATCTTGAAGCAGTGTGTTGGCAACAGATTATTTGATTTGTTAGTTAGGGGCAGGTGGATGGCCTAATCTCATCTCAATAAGTACATTGGCCTAACCACATCAATCTTATTCTACTCAGTTGATAATATGCCACGAGAAATCAGCGGCGTGAAGAATAGTTTTAATTACTTCCTCCATTCTAAAATATAATAAATATTTTTAATTTTTAAATTTTATATTACAATATAAACATTGATTTTTATTATTTTCATCATTCCAATTATTCTAAAGCTAATCAGATATTTAGAAAGAAAATATAAAAAATTTAAAATTAACAACTAAAGTAATTAAAAGTAAATCTTTTAACCTAACTTATAGTATTTAATACACAACATAGTGTTTCTTAAATTTTGGAAGAGAGGGAGTAGCTCGCTGGAATGGTGGTGCGACTCTTAGGATATTAGCTGTAGGTGCTAACCAATCGATGATTGTACCATAAAATATCAAATATATTTAATTATTAACTGAAACGACAGGTTGAACTCATTGCTATATCGGTAGGTTGATACTAGTATTAAACTAGTCGTAACTCGTAAATGTAAATCCATTGGGAGCATTGACGTTGAATTTATCTATAAAACATGTTAGGTAGGTTAGAAGACGGTATGTGTCGGAGAATAAAACCTCGACGGCGGGAAGTCGGGAGACCCCCTTTTGAGATTCGGTCAGGGGAGTAGTTCTCAGGTGAAGCCGGCGTCAGGTGTAGAAGAAAGATAGGCGAATAAAACGTAGAAGAGGCGGGGTTCGGACCGTCCGAGGCGAGTCCGGACCGTCCGAACCGTGGTGAAGCAGAAGGGTCCGGACCGTCCGATGCGGGTCCGGACCGTCCGAAGCGTGGTAATCTGTTGGGGAAGACGATGAACAGAGGCGCACAGAGGAGGCAAGAGGATTTATACAGGTTCGGGCCGCCGGAGCGTAATACCCTACTTCTGTGTGTGTTTGGCTATGAGGTAGATGAATGAGGTTACAGGGTGAACCTAGCTCGCGGCCGGAGCCGGAGAAGAAGAACCGGTAGCTAGTGTGCGAGCCAGAGAGCCAGAAGACGGGGAAAACTCCTGTCCAGTTCGGCCTGTCGCTCTCGGTGGCTTGGATCCTCCTTTATAGAATCAGGGGAGTCCACAGTGCCAGTTCCTGGGGAGAGAGGAAGCGCTGTCTTGTTGTATGCCTCCGCCTGCTGCCACCTGCTGCGCCCACGCCGGAGTAGGTTGGCTGCGGGCGGCCTAGTCTTCGGGACGTGGGGATGTGACGGAGCGTCTGGTCGTCTCGGTTGTCGCCTCCCATGTCAGCTGGAGTACAGAGATGTGACAGAGGCCGTCGCCCTCCGCTGCCATAGGGCAGAGAACCGAGGTCCTCTTAGTCAAAAGGCTCTGACGGTATTGTCGGGTGTTCACGGGGGCCGTCCTGGGACGTCAACGCGTGGCAAGGCAGGCGACAGGGGCGACAGGCCCTGTCGCCTTGTCATTAATGTAGGTAGTTGGGGAGCTGGTCAACTGAGTTCTTCGGGTGGATCGGCCCCTGGAGCCGTGGCGATCGGCACCTGAGGTCGAGTCGGTCGGCCTCGGGCCCGGAGCATCGGCATCCGGGACCGGGGGATCGGCACCCGGGACCGGGGCATCGGTGCTCGGGCCCGGGAGCGTAGCCGCTGGAGACGGCGCCCCGGGGACGAGCCCGGGGCCGATGGCGATGACGCCCCAGGGACGAGCCCGGGGCCGATGGAGAGATGACCCCCGGGGAACTGACGTGGCCGATCACCCACGCGTCCCCAGGGCATGTGGGACCTCCTGTTCCATTTCGCCGACAGTATGGTGCGCATATTTTGTGCATTTGATTCGAGGAATATAAAATGTTGAGTGATCATCTCAACAATATCGGCATCCGGGACCGGGGGATCGGCACCCGGGACCGGGGCATCGGTGCTCGGGCCCGGGAGCGTAGCCGCTGGAGACGGCGCCCCGGGGACAAGCCCGGGGCCGATGGCGATGACGCCCCAGGGACGAGCCCGGGGCCGATGGAGAGATGACCCCCGGGGAACTGACGTGGCCGATCACCCACGCGTCCCCAGGGCATGTGGGACCCCCTGTTCCATTTCGCCGACAGTATGGTGCGCATATTTTGTGCATTTGATTCGAGGAATATAAAATGTTGAGTGATCATCTCAACAATATCATGGGTTGATTCTATAATTGATCATCACAAAAAAATGCTCCGCTTGTTTAATCTACAGCTGATCAGCTATAGAATAATAAACTAAGCAATAAAAAATAATCTATAGATAAAACTTTTATATCTGTGTTTTTACGGTTTAAAAGCCAATGCATAAAAATTAAAAAAACCTCAAAATTAACTCTAAAATTAAGTATTAAAATTTAAATTTGCTTACGGCTGATAAAGACAACAAAAACACAATAAGATACTTTAAAGAATATTTGTGGTGCCTCTTTCTATTCTTTCCGATTTAGAGCCGTGCAACCAGGCCTAGTTTTCGCCTATTTTCTTTTATCTCCATCTGATCCCCTTTTTACGATATCCTTCGTAAAGCGAGATTTACTTTTTTATTCATATACATATACACCACCATAAATATGGTCCTAAATGGGTAGCCTAAAATTTTAAAAAGCAGCTGAAAAAGTTAGATTTATCACCTTCCAACTTCTAGTTTATTTTTTAACTCTCTAGCAACATATTTTCAGAATATGAGAAAAATCTAAACTGTTCAGGACACTAAAGATTATATAAAAAAACTGCAGCTGAGTTAACACGTGCTCAAGAGACATAGGCCAATGATGGAAGTTATTGTTGAAACATTGCGATCTGTTGATAGCAACGATTTCTGCACCAACACGGTCCGAATGTCATTTTCCGAATTCTTACTTTATCAGGGCCTTTTGACAACCAGTTAAGGGAGCCTTCGAACCTGGGTGAAAATTCATCGTGTTTTTTTAAAAAAATTTCTATATTAAAGTTGTTTAAAAAAATTATACTAATTTATTTTTTAAGTTTGTAATAACTAATACTTGATTAATTATACGTTTATGACTTATCTTGTGTTAGGTAATCCTTTCCATCTTTCTTTTTTCGTATCTTCAAACTATTCCTGAGTATCCTTCCTTTTCTACTAGTCATTATTAGAAGCTTAGAACCGATTCAGAAAATGCATCTTTCTTATGTCATTCTTATCGGAACACCAGAAAAAGCCAAGCATACATATACGCTATATCCATTATTATAGGCTTACTGGGTCTTCAAAGCAACGATCATGACATATGCGTACCTCAGCATTTTAATATCAAACGTTTGTATTCCGTCATTTCGTGTCTTTAGTGTATGGTTTGACTTGTAAAAAATCGACGGCCGCGATGGACCGCAGCGCAGCTCTAGCCGTGTTATTATTCCACGCTGTATGTGCCGATTTTTCGATGAGTAGCCCTGTACCATGTACTTATTAAAAATAGAAGAAATGGAGCACTCACCCGAATGCTTCATGGCCAAAAATCCTCGGGAAAACGGCGGGGAAATCCTGCAACGTCAGAGCAAGGTTCACAAGTGTCACCCGTTTCAGAGCAAGGATGTGTAGAGTTATACTTATCTACATGTGCAACTGTTACTGTACAGCTACTCCGTCCATTTCTAAATATAAATGTTTTTAGATTTAAATTTTATACATAATATAAATATTTCTAAGTACTAATTATTTTATCAATCACATTTCATTCAAATTTCTCTTCATCTTAATTCTAATTATCTCACTTCCAACCACTTCTTTCCTTATTTACTATTTTCTTTGTCTCAAAATATAAAAATATGGTCCTAAATATGATATTGTCTATATTCATAGTCCTAGGTGATGTCATGTCACATATATGTTTTTATATTTATTTATATTTAGAGACAGAGGAAATAAGAGATACTGTAGATTTTTCTTCTCAAATATTAATCTCTACTAAACATTAAAAAAATACAAGTAATACACCGGGGTCCACACTAGGAAAATCTGGCCCATCCGATCGATCGAGGACAGATCGACGGCGGGCACGCACACAGGGACAACGGACGAGAGAGACTGACCTCCATACGCCAGAACGTGACGTCGCTGTGGCAGAGGGACGTGCAGACGATCTTGATCCGGACCTCGTGCGCCTTGGGCGGGTCCACGACGATCTCCTCGATGGCCAGCGGCTCGCCGGCGGCCCTGCACACGGCCGCTGCTCGTCGCGGCGAGGCGGCGGCAACAAAGCCCGATGAGATCAGCCATGAAGCTCGCGCGAGCGCGTTGGACGGGAGGAGTATGGAATCAGACCGGCAGCTAGAGACGAGGAAAAACAGGCTCTGTTTGTGCGGATAAGGTGGAGAATTTTAGCCCGATCTTTACCTTTGCAACGGATGGGCTGGGGGATCTGACCCTCCATGGACGGGAGAGAGGACGATACCCAAGAGGTTTCTGCTGGTGCTCTCTACTTGGAAGGGACGATGGAGCTCAGTAGTGAATGAAATCTGAAATATATAACGGGAGTAAGTGAGGTGAAGCCATTGTGCAGTCCAGGCCGAGAGCTTCTTCTAATCAATGTACTTGTATTTGTTTTATTCACTTTTAAGTTTTTCTTTCTTCTCCCGTTGACCTGAGTTGGTGGAAGGCGTAGGTGTGTAAAACTCCCACCACGTAAGCGGTAAGCATGAGCCCATAGTTTGGGTATTCGTTTTTTCTCTCCCGTATTATGCATCTAATGATGAAGCCAATCATTTGCTCAACGGCTGATAACCCGTCGAAAATTGGACGACGCACCAACGGAGCATCAAAATTAATTTATGGGTAAAATGTTTATATGTGTTCTTAACAATTTAAAAATCAATTAAAAAATAAATTGCGATAAAAAATCAAAATCAACTCTAAAACAAAGTTTTAAATATTAAATTTTGGCGTGGGCTGATAAGCAAATAAGCATATAATCGGTTTGCTAGTAACCATAGTCCTGTTTAGACAATCGGACTCTGCTCTTCTTCAGGGAACCGGCTCCGGCCATGAGCAGGGGGGCAGGGGTACCGTGCCGCTGGCTGTACGGGCAGGTGACCCCTAAAATCTGTCATTAAGTCTAATCATCCCTGATCATCATTATTAAGTACTTAATAATTTTTAATTATAAAACAATACATAAATAAGTAGAGTAAAAAGTTTTAGATTTTAGTTGAAAGTTTTGAAAATCTAATTAAAAGTTTTAAAATTTAGGTTGAAAATTTTAAAGTTTGAGTAGATTTTTTAAAATTCTTAGTTGATAATTTTTAAATTTAAGTTGAAAGTTTTAAAATTAGAGATGAAAGTTTTAAATTATTAACATAAAGTTTACTCGATTTTTATAATATTTTATTTTTTCAATATTTTATTTTTTGTTTATTTTTTATTGTATATGTGCATATGCGTGTGGTGTGTGGAGGAGACGCGTGTGCAGTAACTTCCTCGTGAGTAGGGAAGGGAATTTTTCTAGTAGGATTATAATCCACCTAAATATGAGGGCTGAGGAAGATTTATAATCGGAAAAGAAATCAATAAGATAGTTTCTTCCTATATATGGAGTATATGTTTTGGTAATTAATCTTCTTGTTTTTAATTGTTTGTGGACTTTGTATGTGTTACAAATCCTTATCTCTTTAGAAGATAAAATTCTTTCTTGTGGACCAATTCAAATTAGTTAGAAATAAATTTATGGTTCTTATTTCTAGCCTACTCTACCTATAAATAGAGAGGCATGGGTACCTTCATTGTACACATTGATTATTGATTAATAAAGAGAGAGCAACACCCTATATCTGTGTCTCCTGTTGTCGGAGGATTAAACCTCGACGGCGGGAAGTCGGGAGACCCCCCTTTTGAGATTCGGCCAGGGGAGTAGTTCTCAGGCGAAGCCGGCTTCGGGTGGAAGAAGATGAATCAGCGCTCGGGACAGAAGCAGAGGGGCCCGAGCTGGAGACAGAAAGGTCCGGACCGTCCTAATCGGGTCCGGACCGTCCGATCTGTCGTGACCACGCGGGAGATAGATCGACAGTCCGGAAGGCGAAGAACCGTGGCGCATGGAAGAGACGGGGGGATTTATACAGGTTCGGGCCGCCGGAGCGTAATACCCTACTCCTGTGTTTTGGACTATGAGAGACAGAGATGAATGTGGATCGGAGTTTACAAGGAGGACCCCGGGAGCTCGGAAGCTCACCGGGAACCCGGAGGTGGCGTCGGTCGTTCTACTAGCGACCGGACCCGAGGAAGGAGAAGGAGATCTCTGTTGTCTAAGGCTGGGGCTTGAGCTGCCTGCGTTCGTCTACGGCATGGATCCTCCTTTATAGGCGAGGGGAGTCCACAGCGCCGAACGCACGTGAGAGAGCTACATGAGAGGGCAGGTATGGCTTGTTTTCTCACTGTCTTGTCGCCGTCTTGTCTTGCACGTCCGCCCGCTGCCGCCTGCTGCGTCCACGCCGGGTAGGTCGGCCGCGGAGGACGGCTGGGGCGTGGAGATGTGACGGCGCACGTCTCCAAGCCAAAAGGCTCCGACCGTGAACAGCGATTGCACAGTGAAAGGGGCCTCCGTAGTCAAAAGGCTCTGACTGCACAGATTGGGACGATGGCGCCCGAAGGCAAGGCACGGCCCCGAGGCCAATGACGCCCCGGGGCCGAAGCCGACGGAGACGGCGCCCCGGGGACGGGCCCGGGGCCGATGGCTACGGCGCCCCGGGGACGAGCCCGGGGCCGATGTCGATGTCACCCCGGGGACGAGCCCGGGGCCGATGGAGGGATGGCCCCCCGGGGAACTGACGTGGCTGGAGATCCACGCGTCCCCGCAGAACATGGGACCCCCAGTCCCATTTCGCCGACAGTGGCCCCTGGCCCTGTTGCTCGGCCGGGATTAGCCCCGGGCAGGAACAGGGCCACGTCTTGAAGAAAAGAGGGGACGCGGGGTGAACCTGGTTCGCCTTGGTCTGGTGTAGCTTGAAGACTTGCTGATTTAGACGGGATATGTGCCCGAGACCGGGGCGTTGCCATCGAGTTCTTCGCGGCAACCCGCTGGCCTGAGATCGCAGCAGCAGAGAGGCGCGTCGTCCAATCGATGGGCGCCACCGAGTCTGCCACCGACGAGGCCTCCCGCGCCTGATCCGAGATGGAGGGCCGGGAGAAAGAAAATACTCTCCGAGAGTAAAGCGGCCTAGGCCTAAGAGGCCGGGCTCGCGTTCTCGGGGGTTTAAGTTCGCCGTGCGCGAGGAATTCGTGGTAGTTCGCTGAGGAGGTCGCGTGTTCGCTGAGGAGGAGGCGTGGAGGCCGTGGTCGAGTCCGCTGCCCCGGAGGCAGGTTCTTCGACCACGGCGAACATTCTTGTAGAGCCGATGCCTGAACCGGAAGGAGACGGCTGTCGCCTTCAACGCGCCCGGCGGCACCCCCGCTGCTTCCGGGAGCTCCGGTAGCCGCCCGCCCGGGAACTCTTCCCGGACGGTTGAGGCCGTTCTCCGGCCCCTGCCGCCGAAGCTGAAAGGTCTGACCACTTGGTCGGGTTGTCCATAGGGAGCCGGGAGACCGGGAGCGGCGTGCCCCGCCGCCATGTCATTAATGCCGGGTAGATGATGTCGGCCGGGAAGAGGCCGATCACCGGGGACGTCGACACCAGAAGGAGCCGATCAGCTCCGAGGAGCCTAAGCCGATCCAACCGGAAGAGCCGTCGTCTCGAGGCTTACTTCCTGAGCTCCTCGGTGCGGGAGTCGTGAGTCCCGGACCGGGGAGCGGCGCCCGGGACCAGGAGCGTCCCGCAATGTGCCCCGGGGACGCCGCCCGGGGCTAGAGCTGTGGGACCTGGGACCCGGAAGGCCCCGGGCACGGGATGGTTTTGTGCCCGGGGCCCGAGGAGGTGGCTCCCGGGACCCGGGCGTCGCCACCGAGTTCTTCGTGGCAACCCGATGGCTAGAGGTCGTGGCAGCAGAGGGGTGCGTTGTCCAATCGAAGGGCGCCACCCAGTCTGCCGCCGTCGAGACCTCCCGCGCCTGGTCCGAGATGGAGGCGGAGGAGAACGAAACACTCCCGAGAGGAAAGCGCCTGGGCCGAAGAGGCCGGGCTCGCGTCTCGCGGGTGTGTTTTCGTTGTGTGCGAGGATGTCGCGGTGGTTCGCGAGGAGGCGTGGGAGGCCGTGGTCGAGTCCGCTGCCCCGGAGGTAGGGTTCTTCGATCGCGGCGACCATCTTGTAGAACCGATGCCTGACGAAGAGGTCGGGGAAGATGCCGGTTCCCTTTTGACACCATCTGCGGTCGCCTTCGGGGCCCGGGAGACCTCCATGCCCCGGGTGCTCCCCTGCCGACGTCGTCCGGCGCCGCCTTCGGGGTCCGGTCAGAAGCACAGCGGGTGACTGCGCCCCGTGCGATCCGGGCCTCGCTCGGCGCTCGCGCACCGATTCTGCCTGTCTTGTACAAAGAAAGGTATTCGCATATGTATATGATTATGTTTATGTTTTTGTACCTTAGTTTATTGTGTTTGTCCGGAGGTTGCTGGTGTTCGGGGGACGCCGAATACCGGGCGCCGTCCGACAGCAGTCGCGGACAGCCATTGCGCCTGAGGCTCCTGCCCGGGCCCTGGTGCAGCCGCCTGCCCTAGGGAGCTCGGTCTCCGGGGGTAGCGAACGCGTCAGTCGCCTTGCGGAGCGACAAGGTCTGCAGGCTCGGCCCCTTCCGTCTTCCGGATCCAAGCCCTCCGCGCCCCCGGGCGCCATTGGCCCAGAGGTCATAGCGAGGCCGCGAGGATACTTTTGATTGGTCGGAAGCCCCTCGGGAACTGACCCCGCTCGGGCTCGGGGTCGCCAGGCAACGAAGTCCCCGGCGCCTCGGCGGCGCCCGGGGGGGAGCCGGCCAGGTCGGGCACCGCGGCCCGTCTCGGGAACCTAAGCTGACCGTACAAATAGAGGAAGAATACGATTTAAGCAGTATACAAGTTCGGATAAGGTACGTATCTGGAGGTTGCGGAGGGCGGCGTGGCTCTGCGAGCACTATCCCGGGGCCAAGAGCGTTGCTCGCTCCCGGGAATGCTGAACGTCGGCCGATACGCCGTGATCCGCCGTAGCGCCCGGAGCCTGGAGTAGCCGCCTGCCCGGGAGCACGGTCCTCGATTGCTGCGAGGGGCCGAGGATGACTCTGGTGGGACGATCGAGTCCACAGGCGTTTCCCTTCCTGCCTTCCGGGTCCGGGGGAGCGCTGCGAAGCCGCGGAAACGGACTTGACCGAGCGCGGAGTGGCCAGGCGGCGGCGCACCCGGCGCCTCGGCGGCTGCCGGGGAAGGGCCGGCTAGGCCGGGCTCCATGGGCCGCGTCGAGGTTCGGAAGGCCTGCCTAACCCTGCCGGGAACTGGTCTAATCTGCATATGACAAGTCGTGAGAGTATTTGGCTCGTTCCCCTATCCGTTCCGTGCTACGATCAGTGGCGTCGATCACCTCTCGAAGGCGTCTTCGCGGTCGCGACCGTGCGGAGGGAAAGATCACGCATAAGCATTTCACCCCCTACCTCCGGAAAAAACCGAGCCCCATGCCAACCAGGCGGGGCACCGCAAGCCGGGGCTTGGACAGTGTCCAGGGTTTAGCAGGAGGGGATACGGTAGCTCGTCGGTAGGGGATTGATGATAATGCACGATCCCAACCGTCGCACGGGCGCGGCCCGGGTATGGCCCCGGGGGATGAGATAGCCATGAGCGCAACACACGGAAAGAGACGAAGGGGACAGTACCGGGATAGATAGGTTTATTGAATAGAAACGCCGATCATATGGAAGCGTATATACCAGGGGGCCCCGCTTAGTGCTGAGGTTTAGAGGCACTTACAGGATTCAGATAATATTTGTGAAGATGCTCCCAGGCTTACCGAGCCCCGGTTGGGAAGTTCCGATCACCAGGGGGGGCCTTCCCACGGGGGGAAGATTTCATTCCGACCCGTGCGAGGACACGGCGGAGATTCAAGCCTCCAAACTGAAGTGATCGGGCCCGAACCTTACACTAAAGATAGCGCTTGAGGCCTTGCTGGCAACGAGCGACGCGGAACGGAGCGCGCCACCTTCGTTCCTCGAGGAAGTCGAGGTTGTTGAGCTGCATATTTGTCGTGGTCGACGCTTGTCGATGTAGCGCTGTACCCGAGAGCCGAAGGAGAGGTCTGGCGACAGAACGGCTTCGGCCCGGTAGACCAGGAAGACACGGGGTCTCCCCGGGCGCCTGGCTTGATGTGGTATGAATCGCCCCCGGGACCGTCGGGGGAAAGGTCTACTCTGTACATAGTGAACTGTGAGAGCGTCCGGTCCATTCCCTTGTCCACTCCATGCTACGAGCCGTGGTGTCAACCATATCCCGAAGGCGCTGTCGTGGTCGCGCCCATACGGTGGCTGGGTTTGCGCATAACCCGGCCGCCGTACGGGCGCGGCCCGATGATACCTCCAGGGGGTGAGACCGCCCCGAACGCAACACATGGGAAACGACGAAAGGAACGAGACCGGGAAGGAAGGATAAAAAATGCTGTTTATGTAAAGTGTATATACATGGGGCCCCGGCCTGCGCTGAGTTTCCGGAGAAGTCCGGCGCTGGCCCGGGTTCGCCCAACTTACAAGATGTTTACACGGATAGATTTGTGAAGATACTTGATGTGCTAAGGATGGAGCTCGGGCTCGCTTCCCTCGCGAGCTCGAGTCCGGCATGTGCTCGGGACCCGAGGGCCCCGGCCAGCGCTCAGGATATGTGTCCGGGACCCGGGGCCCCGGACTAGAATACGGTTTTGACATAAGCCGGGTTCCGGGGGCCCGGGCTTGAATATGGGATGTGAGACGACCTTCCGGAAGCATTCTCGCGGGGCGGTGCTATCCGGGCTTCGCGCCCTATTCCGGGTGTCGCGTTCCTAGGCCTGCATTCGCCTTGGCGAGGCCGCCCTGGTTCGGCACCCTGGTGTCGGGCCCGGGACACGGATTCGGGAATCCGTGCCTCGGCTCAATATATGCCCGGGACCCAAGGGCCCCGGACTGAGGCTAAATACGCGCGCCCGGGAGCCAAGGGCTCTCACCGGGGCTAGATACGCACCCGGGAGCCAAGGGCTCTGACCGGGAGGAGGTACGTGCCCGGGAGCCAAGGGCTCCGACCGGGGCTAGGTCTATGTGCGGGAGCGGGATTCGGCCCGTCCGCCAAGGGAAAAGGACCGTCCGAATTAGAGCGATCGGACCGTCCGCCTTCGCGTCGGACCGTCCGGTCTAGGGCGATCGGACCGTCCACCTTCAAATCGGACCGTCCGAATCGCCTTGAACGCGCTTGGCCTGCTTTTGGATGGCGCGGCATTCCGAGAGGACGTGCAAGTCCATCTCGGGGACGGCGCACCACCCCCGGGCCATTGCCGGTGGCGGCGGCGCAGGTGCGGCCCTTTGCCGCTTATCGCCTCCGTCGTCGTCTTCGTGGGCGATGTCGCCTCGGGGGCTGCCCGCAGCAGCCACCGCGGAGCACTCGGCAGCTGTTTTGGCCTGTCAGGGGCTGTGCTCGAGCTCAGCTTCGTCGGGAGGGAGCGAGCTCTCGACGCCGGGAGAAGATCCCCAACCGGGAGGTGCCGGTCTATCGGGAACGGTCGGTCAACCGGGAGCTAATCAACCGTGAGCGGCCGATCAACCGGGGGCAGCCGTTCAACCGGGAACTTATCGACCGGGAGCGGCCTGCCCGGACTCGCGCTCGACGGGGCGGCGCGGTCCGGATTATCACCCCCTATATGTGTCCGGGACCCGGGGGCCCCAGACTTAGTCGGGACAAACCGCCCGGACTTGCCATCGCGTCCGATGAAGTCCGGGTAGTCGTACCCTACGCGTGTCCGGGACCAGGAGGCCCCGGACTGAGTCGGGACGAAACGCCCGGACTCGCCATCGCGTCCGATGAGGTCCGGGCAGTTGTACCCTACGTGTGTCCGGGACCAGGAGGCCCCGGACTGAGTCGGGACGAACCGCCCGGACTTGCCATCGCGTCCGATGAAGTCCGGGCAGTCGTACCCTAGGTGTATCCGGGAGCCAAGGGCTCCGACCGGGGCTAAATCTGCGCCCGGGAGCCAAGGGCTCCGACCGGGGCTAAGTACGCACCCGGGAGCCAAGCTCCGACCGGGCTAAGTACGCACCCGGGAGCCAAGGGCTCCGACCGGGGCTACTTATGAGCCTGGGAGCCAGGGGCTCCTGCCGCACGGGCTCAGGTCCCTTGAGAGGGGGTGAGCTCGAGCTCGCTACTGCTCCTGCCGGGACTTCTTGACGTGCTCGGCCAACTTGTGGACGGCGCGGCACTCCGAGAGGTCGTGCAAGTCCGTCTCATGGACGGTGCACCATCCCCGGGCTACGGCCGGCTCGAGACGCTCGAGGCGCCCGGCGAAGCGCTGGACGGCACGGCACTCCGTGAGGTCGTGCCAGTCCGTGTCGTGGTAGGCACACAACCCCCGTGCTTCGGCCGGCTCGAGGCGCTCGGCCAAACGCTGAACGGCACGGCACTCCGTGAGGTCGTGCCGGTCCGTGTCGTGGTAGGCGCACCACCCCCGAACCAAGGCCGGCTCGGCACGCTCGGCTGAGCGCCGGACGGCGCGGCACTCCGCGATGTCGTGCCAGTCCGTCCGGTGGAGGGGGCACCACTTTTGGGCTGTTGCCGGCGGTGGCGGCACGCGTGCGGCCCTTTGCCGCTTGTTGCGACCATCGCCTCTGCGGGCATCGCAGCACCGGGGGCTACCCGTAGCCGCCAAGGCATAGCCCTCGGCGGCCGTCTTGGCCTTCTGGCGCGTCCTCCTGTTCCGCCGTGACGCGGAACGTGAGGGCTCGCCACTTTCTCCAGGGCCCCTGTTGGGGACCCCAGGACCTGCGGAAGCGTTCGCGCGCCGCTCGCGCTGCCGCTGGATCGTGACCCGGGCGTCCTCCTGAACCCGCGTCCAGTCCAGCCAGCCGCGGAGGTCGCCATGGTCATTGTTGGCCGGAGGCCCAGCCCGCGGGGCTCGCGCCGCGCGCCCCCAGGGAGATGGGGAGCGTGGCGGGCTCGTTGCCGAGCTAGTGTCACCCGGCGGGGTAAGGCCGCCGAGTCCCTCGTTGAAAGTCTCGCGGATGATGGCCTCCTGCATGGAATGCGTCGGTGTCGGAGGTGCCGGCGTACCACCTGAAAAGGAAACTCCCCCTACCTGGCGTGCCAGCTGTCGGAGGATTAAACCTCGACGGCGGGAAGTCGGGAGACCCCCCTTTTGAGATTCGGCCAGGGGAGTAGTTCTCAGGCGAAGCCGGCTTCGGGTGGAAGAAGATGAATCAGCGCTCGGGACAGAAGCAGAGGGGCCCGAGCTGGAGACAGAAAGGTCCGGACCGTCCTAATCGGGTCCGGACCGTCCGATCTGTCGTGACCACGCGGGAGATAGATCGACAGTCCGGAAGGCGAAGAACCGCGGCGCACGGAAGAGACGGGGGGATTTATACAGGTTCGGGCCGTCGGAGCGTAATACCCTACTCCTGTGTTTTGGACTATGAGAGAGAGAGGAGATGAATGTGGATCGGAGTTTACAAGGAGGACCCCGGGAGCTCGGAAGCTCACCGGGAACCCGGAGGTGGCGTCGGTCGTTCTACTAGCGACCGGACCCGAGGAAGGAGAAGGAGATCTCTGTTGTCTAAGGCTGGGGCTTGAGCTGCCTGCGTTCGTCTACGGCATGGATCCTCCTTTATAGGCGAGGGGAGTCCACAGCGCCGAACGCACGTGAGAGAGCTACATGAGAGGGCAGGTATGGCTTGTTTTCTCACTGTCTTGTCGCCGTCTTGTCTTGCACGTCCGCCCGCTGCCGCCTGCTGCGTCCACGCCGGGTAGGTCGGCCGCGGAGGACGGCTGGGGCGTGGAGATTGTGACGGCGCACGTCTGCCAAGCCAAAGGCTCCGACCGTGAACAGCGATTGCACAGTGAAAAGGGGCTCCGTAGTCAAAAGGCTCTGACTGCACAGAATGGGACGATGGCGCCCGGAGCAAGGCACGGCCCGAGGCCAATGACGCCCCGGGGCCGAAGCCGACGGAGACGCGCCCCGGGACGGGCCCGGGGCCGATGGCTACGGCGCCCCGGGGACGAGCCCGGGGCTGATGTCGATGTCACCCCGGGGACGAGCCCGGGGCCGATGGAGGGATGGCCCCCCGGGGAACTGACGTGGCCGGAGATCCACGCGTCCCCGCAGAACGTGGGACCCCCAGTCCCATTTCGCCGACACCTGTGTTTATTGTCTTCTTCTGTGGTGTGATTGTACGGGAAGAAATACGGTCTTCTACATCTTCTCAATGCCTCATCTGCTGCAGGAGGGAAGGGAGCGGATCTGGACAATCCGTCGACGTAGCTGTTCTACAACACGTTATCAGCAGCTCTATCGGCTGAGCTGACGTCGAATCCTCTCGCGCCAATCAATCTACGGTAACAAAATTGGTTGTTTATCAATTTGTAGATTGATTTTAGACTGGTGGATGCTTGTTCTTTGGTTTTTTTAGATGCATGTTTTGTAGTAGATCTGTTCTTAGGCGTAGATTTATTTCCTGCTTTTACTCTACAATTGCATATGTTGATAACCGGAGAAAACCAGAGTAAAACTGTGTGCAATAAATTGTAATCGATCGGTTTTTCCCTGTTCTAGAAACGAACTCGGTTCGGCTGGGCCGAACCGGTCGTCTTCCTTGTGTTCCCCCCGCATCTCTCTGTTCTCTCTCTCTTATGGATGTTACACCAAGAGCCGCCATCGCCGCCGTGGAATCGCCCGCGCTGCTAGGTTGATGTACGCGCATGGCTGCCGCTTGCCGTCACTGCTGGAAGCGCCACCGGCCCTTGCTGTCGGTGCTGCTGCGGGAGACCGCCATCATCAGAGGAAGCCCCAAACCCACGTTGTCGCCGCCGCTGGTTTTTCGATGCTGAGGAAGGGTAGCCGCCGCCGTTGAACTCTCACTGATGCCGCCGTTGAGCTGTGGTGGGGGGACGATGGGACGACCGGCCGCCGCTAGAGGATCATGATTCCGCTGGGACGCCGTGGCCAGAATACCTCCATAACGCCGCCGCTGCAGGACCTGATACCAATGACAGGCAGCCATCGCCATCAATTTCTCACCGACGCGCCTTGGAGCCATGGTGGGAGGTCGATGGGATGAACGGCCGCCAACCTTGGATTGGGATTTGCCGGGACACCGTGGTTGGATGCGGATCGGTCGCCGTCGCTGGAGCTTCGGTTGTCGACGTTGAGCTTTGCCTCGCCGCCGTCTTGAGGATGTGTGGGTCGTGGCGGAGCTCTGCCGCACAACGTCGAGCCACCACCTCACTGATTGCCGCATGGGAGCGAAGCCACTGCCGCCGTCTTGCCACCGGGCAGTCGATGGTTCGCCAGCCGGCCTCCTCTCCGTGCACTGCCTCTATCTCCACTGCCACCGACAGCTAGCGTCCTCCATCGACGTTGCCGTGCTTGTCCGGCCGGCGCGCTGGGCGATGGGCACCGCCGTGGGTGCCGATGGGGATAGGGGAAACCCTACTTCCCCCTTTCACCTCTCTCAGTCATTTAGGCGGGCTGGCCTGCCACCGCCCGACCGTTTTTGGCCCAACAGCACCGACCGGCCCACACACAAATTAATAAAAATCCAAAACCATAACCTTGAATTCGGAATTCGGCCCATTTGGCATTTAGACCACGTTCTGTGCGCGCGGCCCAACGGTGTTTTCGGCTCGATAAAATTCGGTTTTATTGACAATTTGTGTTTAAGTCCCTAGAAAGGTTGACAGTTCACTGTTCATGTAATATTTACAGTTTGAACGCTTAATTTATCAAAAATTACATCAATTTGTATTTAGCGGTTGTAAACTTGCTGTGTAAACCTTTCTTTAGTTGGTTTCTTGCATGTGAGTCCCAGGACTCATTAATAACCATGTGATGGTTTTTTAAGCATTTATTTGCTTTTAAATTTAATGCAACTCCAACTATATAATCTAGATATGATTCTAGGTTAATATGCTTCCATAAAAATGTGTAACCACCTCGTCTAGTGACCCCTCCCTTAGAAGCATTATTTGGGTTTACTTTTTCTTGCATGTGTGATATTTTTCTGTGGGCATAAAATTATTAATTTAATGCCATAAGGCCAATAAAAATCATAGAAAATCAGTAAATGCAAGATAAATTCTAAAAAAATACAAGTAATTACATACGACCACGTTATATTGTTTTGTGACTTTGTTTTCATGCAAGTTAACCCGACGTTGGTTTTTTACATGACAACAAGCCATGTCTGACGTAGACTTCAACAAGAAAAAGTTTCCCGTTCTCCCCGTTAATGGGGCAAACTACCAGACCTGGGCCATGGATTGTAAAATCCATCTTTCCGCGATGGAGTTATCTGAGGCCATCCATCGGCAAGGGGCTGTTGTAGCTCCGCTTTTGGTAGCGAAGCGGGCAAGGTCACTTGCGTTCATTAGGAAGCACATTCATGAGGATCTCAAGGCTGAATACCTTAAGATACGTGAACCTCGCACATTGTGGAAGGCCCTGAGGGACCACTACACCGCCGAAAAAATTGCCATTCTCCCAAGGCTAGAGCAGACTGAGCTCAACTTCGGTTCTGTGATTTCAAGATCGTGGAGAGCTATAACAGTGTCATGCACCACATCGTCAGTCGTCTTCGCTTCTGCAACCAGGTGGTGACGGACGCGGATATGATTGAGAAGATTCTTGACACTTTCCATCCAAAAAACTCGATGATGCAATAGCAGTACAGTGAGGCTAAGTACATCAAGTACTCAAAACTTATCCAGTCGTTGTTGAACGCTGAAGTCCACAACAAACATCTGATGGCCAACTACAATGCTCGTCTTGTTGGTTCGCAGCCTATTCTAGAGGCTCACGTTGTCCATCAGGAGGGTCAGAGTTCTGGACAGGGTTCTTCCAAGGGGAAGGGATCCGAGAATCGCACATTGCCAAATGGGACAAGGTTTAAGAAGGCCCCCAACCGGGGCAAGAAACCCCGTAGCCGCAAAGGGCGCAAGGCCAATGCCGGTGCTGCTGGAGGATCTCAGCAGGGTGGTGAGGGTTGTTTCAAATGCAGCTCAATGAAACATTGGACACGCAACTGCACTATAGAACCTCATCTCGTTGAGATGTACTAGGACTAGAAGAAGAGGCAGGGCCTAGAATCTCACTTTGTCTAGGTGCCAATGACCGATGAGAAACCTACTCCTAAGGAACCTATTGTAGTTCCTAAGGAGTCTACTACTACTGCTGCTGCTGATGGTGCTGCCATGGATGTTGATCCTAAGGCTGCTGCAGATGCTGATGCCGGCCTTGGGGATGACTATGGAGACCTCGGGGACTTCGACAAGGAGGGTGACGGCCTCTGGGATGATGACCAGGAGGACATACATGGGGACATGCAGTAGTTTCCAAGTTATCAGTCATGATTCTTAAGTCTAGATTATCATTTTGGTCAATATAATCTTTCTTTTTAGCAGAACAATAAGTTGTTTATGTAATAAAGATGCTATGCATCCTGATCAGTGTGTTTAGGATTGTCCTTTACATTAATAAAGTTTCCTGCTGAGTTATATTAGCCTTGTCTTGTTCTATGTTCTTGCTTTTTACTTCATTGATAATGAATTGAATCAATATAATCTCTCATATAGAACAAGCGTAGTACGATTCAATGGAGCCCAAGACATGCTTTGTTGACAGCGCGGCAACACACTCAATACTACAGGAGACTAAGTACTTCACGACATTGCGTAAGCGGGATGAGAGCATCCTTACCATTGCTGGGAGTAATGGTCGCATAGTTGGCTCAGAGTGAGCCACTGTCGTCCTTCCTAGGGGTACAAGGATCTTCATTAAAGAAGTGTTCATATACCCAAGTGCTGAACGCACGCTTGTTACTTTTAAGGATATTCGACGTTGCGGCTACCACCTCACCCCAACATATGAAGGAGCAGATGGATTTCTCTTCATGACATTGTCTAAGGAGATGAGACCACAGTGGTTGAGAAGATGCCAGGAAGCTCCGATAGACTGTACTATACTAAAATAAAACCTTCGAACGAATATGTTGCGATACAAACAATCTATAGGAACCCAGAGTCTTTAAGATCTGGCGATTAGGTTATCCTGGATTGACTATGATGCGCTACAGTGACCAGGGGAAGGCCGGAGCGGACCGGGCCGGCCTGGGCACGGCCCACGACCTCGGCGTGTCGTGCCTGGGCTGGGGGAGAGGCACACGGGCCGGCATGGCATGGCCCGCTACAGGGACTGTGCCTAAATGGGCCGTGCCGTTGTGGGCCGTGCCGAACCGTGCCTCGGGCCGTGCCAGCCTGGTCCGCCCGTTTGGACATATATATTGCTTGTTGCTGACCAGAGCAACCACACCCATCTACCCAATGGCCAAGCGCCCAAGCAGCTAATGCATCTCTAGGCGACATGGCACGTCCGGCGTACCTGCAAGGCTGCATCCACTGCTCAGCCGTGCCTAAGTGCCTGGCCGGGATTGAGACAGAGATGGAACTACTCAGCCGTGCGATTCTCTGGCTCCAAGCCTCCAGCTTGAGGCCTTGCAGTGCAGAGATTTTGCTTAAGAGTTGAGATGTCTAGGGGCTTGGGCAATCGCTGCTATAAATTCCATCACCCTCCTCTTTTTTTCACACAACATACTAACATAGCAGTAGGACAACAAAGTATTAGCAACAATGTGGAGCGATACTCGTAGGAGGTCGATCTCGTCGAAGCCGCCAGAAAGACGCCGCCAACACTCGCCTGGTCCTTCCCGTAGGTCGGGCGATGTCCGCTAGCTATCCCCAGGTATGGATGACTATGGGATGGATGATTGCCATATGGACGGTTTGGAGGGAGACGAGGATACTGGAGTTGGCCAATTCACCCCCGAGGGGGATTAGGCCAACTTCTCCCTGAACATCGACAACACGACTGTGCCAACGTCATCCTCCGTTGCCGAGCCATCCACAGGGAGAGCGGAGTGTTGGAAAAACTTCAAAAAGTTCAAGGTGATGGTTGAAGGTCGAATGGTAACACGTGCTAGCTGTAAACATTATGAAAAAACTTTGTCTGCATCTTCTGGTTCAGGAACAGGGCATCTCAACCGGCATTATGTGTCCCACCTCAAGAAGAATGCATTGATAGGAGAAAGGCAGACACGACTGAGCTTCAGCCTAGACGGTTGAGTAAGTACATGGACCTACGAACCACGAGTAGCTCGTAATGAGATTGCCCGTTACATAGTTGCGGAGGACCTACCAATTAGGATGGGCGAAAGCACAAATTTTGAGAGAATGGTCCAAAATGCCTTTTGTCCACAGTACAAGCATGTTTCAAGGAAAACCACCAAGAATGATATTGTCACGTTATATTATTCTAGGTTGGATGAGTTGAAACGGTCGTTTAATACTATTAGCTTTTCTTTTGCTGTGACATCTGACATTTGGACATCCAAACACCAAAGAACCTCTTATCTTAATGTTGTTGTTCATTACCTTGACAACAATAGCTTGTTAAATAAGAGAGTTATAGGGCTCAAGCTAATGGTGTCACACACTGGACAAGCCATTGCCACCATGATTCTAGATGTACTATAAGAGTTCAGTTTACAATCCAAAGTGCTTTCTATTACTCTTGATAATGCATCAGCTAACACAACGGCTATGGCGATTTTGGAGCCGCAACTGCAGAGCTACATCGGAGGGTATGTTATCCATCAGAGATGCATTTGTCACATTATTAATCTCATTGTCCTATCAGGTACAAATGTCATTGATAATATCATCAACAAAATCCATCGAGCTGTTTGTTTCATTGGAAGTCACACAGTGGTGAAAGCGAAGTTCTGTGACTACTGCAGAGCAAAGGATAAACCTGGGAGGATGTTTGTCGTTGATGTGAAACATAGGTGGAACACAACATACCTCATGCTACGTTTGGTGAAAGGGTATGAGCAATTAATTTCTGCTTTCATCAATTCAATGAACGTCAGGATGAATGATGCCGATAAGGATAGTGATGGTGAGATTTTGCTTCTTATCGAAGAAGAATGGCACATCGCTACACGTGTGCGTAAATTACTAAAGCCCTTTTATAATGCTACTGTCCAACTATCTGGAGTTTACTATCCTACATCTTGTTTAGTGCTTGAATGGCTTTGGAAGTTATCACTTGTGTTGGATGAAAATTGGTCTGATAGAATTTTAGCTCCCATTGTTCGACCCATGGAAGCAAAATTTCTCAAATATTTCATTGCCATTCCACACCTTTATTGTCTTGGTTTAATAGTTGATCCTCATAAAAAGCTGAAAATTGTGGAGATTGCTTTCAAATCGATTGGTGAAGCAATGGGCCTCGATTATTCTGAAGCTTTCTAACATGTTAAACATAAGTTATACAGGGTTTTTCGTCTATATCAAACTAAGCTAGGTGTTGCTCGCTGAGTCCCTGAGGAGACCCAAAAAAAAAAGAAAGCAAATCAAGCACCCTCAATTTATGAAAGAAGTTCAGGGGTAAGAAACAAGCCTCCTCCTCAGGAAGCAGGTCAAATTGGAACCCTGATGCAGAGCTTACCCACTACCTCAACACCAATCACACTGAACATGATCGGATGCTTGATGGCGATAATGTCGATCTCCTAGAGTGGTGAAAAGAGAAAGAACGAACTCTTCCAGTGTTGGCTCACTTCACACGTGATGTTCTATTGGTTCCTGCATCTTCTGTCTCTTGAGAGCAACCATTTAGTGAAGTTGGAAGAATTATTAAAGAACGGGGGTCTTGCCTTGCACCAGAGACCGTTGAGGTAATTTTTTGCCTTAAAAACTAGATGGAGGCGAATGAACAAACAAGATCCAGAGATTACCGATGCAATGGCGAAATTTGGCATCAACAATAATGATTGAATGCCAATTAAAACTAATAATGTAATATTACAGTTGTTGTACTCTTTTCCTTATCGAAGAAACTCTACACTATGGCGTAAGGTTTTTAACGAGGCAACAACTTTATATCTTTATTATTAATAAAGCGTTTTTCGCCCAATTTTTGTCTCAAGAAGTTTGCTTGCACTGTTCAATCCTCCTTAATTTCGTTTTTCCCTCCCAAAGTTTAGATCCCGCTCCCATTTTTCAATTTGGCTGTGCCTCTGTCGCTCTGTGGTCTCTCTCTGTCTCTGACTCTCTGTGCGACTGTGCGTGTGGGACATAAAGCAAAAAAGCAACAGGGGCAGAGGCAGAGCCACCATGCCCAAGGGCCAAGGACAAGAAAAGCTTTTTGTCTTTTGACCAGCAAACAATCGGGCGAAGCGACAGAGCGACTCGTACTCTCGGCCTCTCGGGTCTCGGCGAAGCAGCCGAGAAGTAAGGCTGGAGGAGGCACGGTAGGTGCGGGCGCGGCGCTCCGGTCGAGCAGTCGAGCCCCACGCCGGACTCCCTGGTGCGCGCCGCCTCCGCGTCCCAGAACCCGGTCGGGTCTGCCATCTGCGGCTCTGCGCGACGCTGCCGACGAACGGCACGACAAGCGGCGGGCCAGGCAGTGGCCCCTTCTTGCGGTGGTAGGACAGCTGCTCGACCAAGAAGTACAACGCCGGCGCCGCCGCTCGCAGGTCCAGGAAGCCGGACAGTGACGCCGCCGGGGGCAGGGCGCGGGTTTGTACGCCGGCCGCGCGTGCGTCGGGATGTAGGTGGCGAGGCGGGCTAAGACCTCGGCTGCGGGGGCCAAACGACGGCGGCGGGGGCCACGAGGGGAACGAGGGCGGAGGCCGCGATCGGAACCACGACGGCAAATCGACAACGGCGGCGGACATGTCACAGAGACTCAGGTACGCAACTACGCATGCCCATGCCCTTTTGCGGGGCCGTGCTAGTGCCGGCCCGGCACGAGCAGGCCCGTCGGGCCATTAGGCCGTACTGGCCCGCTCACTCATGGAGGCGTGCCACGACTGGTGGTCCGTGCCGGGCCGGCACGGCCCGTTTCGGCACGATACACGATGGGCCGTGCTGTGCCAGCCCGGCACGGTCCAAGTTCCACCTCTAGTTGGATGAATTTTTACTGTTACTAATTTAATTTTTTTTTAATTTACAAAACTAATTTTCGGTTTGAATCATTTGCAAAACTAGTCTCTTGCCGCCCTGGGCCACGGCGGGATTTAAAAACCGCCGTGGCCCAGGGCGGCGAATGGCATCCCCGTCACTGGGGCTAACGGCGCCGGCCGCCGTTAGCCCCGGGGACGCCACGTGTATTCGCCGCCCTGGGGGAGGGCGGCGAATACCCCCAGGGGGCCGAATGCACCGTCCCCCAGGGCAGCGAATGCATAGGACCGTCCGCACACCGATCGGACGGTCCGAATCGACGGCAAATTGTTGTAACGCGCGCTAACTACCTTAAAACAGTCATAACTTTCGCATACGGTCTCGGAATCGGGCAAATAAGTACTCTATGGACATCTACAGAAAATTTTACATCCGCTTCCCCCCCACTTTGTCGGGTTTGTCCAAAAAAATTTTACGAAATTCGGCCGGGAAGATTGAGTTTTTGAGGTCCGAAGTTTCAGCACGGTTTTTAAAGCACACTCGTAATTTTCTACAGGCCACATCTTACATCGGTTTGAGCTGCACCTTCACGAGATTTTGCTATTCTCGTGTTGCTAGTTGAGAAAAAATATCAAAAAAAAAAGAAAAAAAAAATTTTGCAGGCGGCCCCCTGGATTCGGACGGTCCGATCCTTATGCGGACCGTCCGTTTACTATGCTAAAAACCGCCGTCCCCCAGGGCGGCGAATGCAATTTTGCATTCGGCCCCCTGGGGGCATTCACCGCCCTCCCCTAGGGCGGCGAATCCACGTGGCCTCCCCGCGGCCGGCCGTTAGCCCCGGGTGACGGGATGCCATTCGCCGCCTTGGGCCACGGCGGTTTTTAAATCCCGCCGTGGCCCAGGACGGCAAGAGACTAGTTTTGTAAATGATTCAAACCGAAAATTAGTTTTATAAATTAAAAAAAAATTAAATTAGTAACAGTAAAAATTCCTAGTTGGATGCTATGCTTCGCTTCAAATTTCTCTCTCATAAATTTCTCAAAATAGCTTATCAAGCAACTAGCTCTATGGACTGTTGCACGCTGTTGGACACAGCCTTACGAATTGGACGACAGCCGCAACAAAAATAAACGACCGAGCTCCTCGTTGTTGGGCCACGTTTATGCCGTAATGGGGCTGTATGCAAATGAAAGGAGTAGGTGATAGAAAACAAACCGTTGGATGGCAGTGGACGGTGGATACGAAAGGAACTGCACGACCGTGACTTAGCTTCGCTAAGTCGAACGATCCGCGTCCCTCTAATACAACAGTTATTCATGATGGTAAGGTAACTCCTAGTTTTTTGAGCACCACCAACCAAACAAACCGCAAATTTATTCATCAATAGCCAAATTCAGAACCTGAATTGTTAGATTCCCACCCTATTTTTTTTAGACGTGACTACAAATCAGACATTTGGTTTATTGTAAAAAATCGGACAGTCAAACTGTTTCATTTAATCACCTGTGAAACATTAAAGTTATATATGTGAAACAAAAAGTAGTCATCGAAACATTTGGATATTTGAGTATATACATATGAAAATCTAGTGCAAAACAGAGAAACATTAGCGATGCAAGCATGAAATATCTCGAGAGGTAGAATGCAACGTTAGGAATGGGATAAAAAAGTGAAACGCCGTAAATCTAAAATTGAAATATTTTCCTTCCAAGAAATATTAAGTTCCAACGATTGAAACATCAAAAAAAAAATCATAAAATTAGAAATTGAAAATGTGAAACACGGTTAAATCTAGTTTGAAATGTTTTCCTTCCACAGATTAAACATCAGATTTTAACAGATGAAACATTAAAAGAATTATAAAAATACATACCAATTAGACCTTATTTTCCTACTAGTTTCGGCGTGTTTCCTCATCGTCACATTGTTCCTTGAGCTTGTTGTCTACAACCAGTCCATCATAGGAAGCAAATAACAACCCAGAGACATCCCCTTCTCATCTCCATTGCTCCACTCCCTTTACGACCTAAGCAAGGCAAGCAAGCCTAACCAAATTAAACTTGCAGAGACTAAGGAATTACCACCACCCAGTAAGCAAATCAATAAATCCATGGTCATCCATCGTGGATCAGGATGTGGATGAGCTGTGCCCCTCGGTGTGGCCCCCCTGACGTCCCCCTCCTTTGAGCCATGAGCAAACATCACAATTCGGTGACCGTCTTCCTCGTCGCTATCTCTGCTTGATGGAGTTCGTCCGTGGGGTGAGGGCCACCACAACGTAGCCGTCCGGGACGTGGTTGATGGTGCTCTATGCATCCGTGATGTACGGTGTAGTCTTCGAGCTCCTACCAATAGGTGCCGAGCTCGTGTTCGTCGGAAGCTAGACGCCTCTGTGGAGGAAACGATTTATTTGGGGGAGAAAGAGTTGAGGTGGGAAAGAGACTGAGGAGTGGAGGGCGTCCGATTTTCTCTTCCGTGTTGGGCGCTTAGAGTCAAGCGTTTTCCCAATTTTTTCGGCCATCACTTGTCAATCCTATTTTGCATCTCAGGCTGTTCCCCTGCAAGAGCACTAGCAGGTCCGATCGGAATTTAATTTTAAGAAAAAGAGAGATCCAGATCCATATCAAATATCCGTATTTGTATTGACCACATTTGAATTGGTATGTGCATACTGTTACAGAAAATATGGAAGCGAATATGGTTCGTATCCAATTTGTTTCCGCCTCGAACACACGCGGCGTATTTAACATGTTCGAAAATCCCAAATACCAAGCATATCCACACTCATTTAAAGTAAGATAGTGGTGGTAACACTGTCACTCCCATCTACTTCCATTGTAATTTTTATAAATTACCCCTTAAACTTCTTAATAAAACCACATGTGTTGTATTATATGTCAAGTTTCATAAACCACATGTTTTTTAGTGACACATAACCACGGATATTATGATGAGTTTCATAAAACCAAGTTGTTGAACAATTATTCTTTTATCCACTATAATTACGAGTTATAAAATTATATGTAAAATTATGTGAGATTTATAGGTTCTTTGACATATCATATACAAATTGTAACCATATAAGATTAAGCATTTTTATTTTTTTTTGTAGTACCAAGTTAAATTAGTTAATGGTGTGATTTTATGAAACTCTTAGACCATAATACCTGGGTTATATGTCATATGACGAAGCCCCTGTGGTTTTGTTAATACATGTGGTTTTCTTAAATTTAATTAAAATCAAATTTTCCTTATAGAAGAAAATATGTGTAACACATTTTATGAAAATTATATTTTTATCTATTTTAGATAATACTATAATATATTTTCTTTACACTTAGCACAGCACGGACATTGAACTAGTTAATCCAAAATTCCAAAATCCTGGATGGCTGACCCGACCTTCGATCCATCACCTCTCCCATCCAGGGACTCCGCCAGCAGCTCTCCAGCATGGGTACTCCTCGACCGATAGGCGCATATCGCTTGCCACTGGAACAGGACCACCGCGCGACCCGCCTCTTTCCACCGAATGGACATCGAGGTGTCCTTCTGCTTCATCGAGTCCCCTCGCCTAGAGTTAGCAATGAGCTGGATCGGGCACGGGCAGAGCAAACCCACGCTCGACCCGACGCTCGACAACGCCCGCTCGACCCATGTCCGAAATGGTTGGCGGGCAGAACTCCATGCCCATGTCTGTGCCCGATGAGCGTGGGTATGCCCGATGGATATCCATTGGGTATCACTTCAACAAGATAACAATATCTCAAAATAATAAGAACATGCATCACAGAATAAAGGGAATCTGGCAAACAAAACCATAAAATAGGAGCTAGTACCCACTGCCTACTAGCAGCTGCCGCCACCGCTGCCTCCTGCACCGCCGCCTGCGTCTTCTAGCCATCGCTTGCTGCTGCCCGTGTCTGTCTTCTATGGATAGAGAATAAGGGGCCTAGAGTTTCATAGCATAGTATATATACGTCCATGAATTAATGGGCCAAAATCAATTGGCTAACTGCGTGCTATGTATAATAACGGGTTGAGTATAGGTTATCCACGGGTGTAATCTAGAACCTGACTACTAGATTGTCGGATCTCAGGCGGGTATGTCCGTGAACAAAAAATTGAACCCACGTCCCTATCCATCTGGCACACGGTACCTGTGGATACAAAATTGCCATCCCTACCCTCGCCTCTCCCGCTGCTGCATCAACAGCCCTCCAGGCCCCGACAGGGCCGAGTTCGTGGAGGGATCCCGCGTCGTCTGCTCGGAAGGGGCATCGTCGTCCTCCGCCTCGAAATCGCCGGCCGGGACGGAGGCGTCTCGAGCAAGTATTGCGTCTACAGAGCAAACCTAGATCGCCCTTCGCTGCGTTTCCTGGCATTACCAGCGCGGGGGGATTGGTTCTATGTGAACTATAGCAATCTGTGCATCTTGCCCCGTGCTGGCGGGGACGAAGGCTTTGTTCTAGCCACTCTGTATCTGCTGCCGGAACCTATGGCGGATCATCGTCATAAGGCTGGTCATCTTCATCTCCAAATCTTCTCATCTGAGTCGTGGGATTGGAGCAGCAAATTGGTGGTGCTAGGGCCGTCTATTCCTCAGGATGAGCGGCTGTTCAACAATTTTGTGACTAATAAAGTTATATCACTTGGAGAAGGTCTGCTGGCTGGGTCGATCTCTCGCAGGGTGTATCTTGTTTTGTGATGTGTTTGAAGAGAATCCAATTCTGCGTTACATCAGTTTACCAAAGATGATAGACAGCGACACGAAGTACTCCCTGGAATTTTTTTGCACGGACTGTACGGGATGTCACTTACTCCAATGCTTTATCAAGCGGTTTCTGTTACAAAGATATACCCTTTGATTCGGCTTTGCAATTGGGTGAGAATGTGCACACCTACAATGCTGGTTGGAGAGCTATTATATGGAGTAGGATGATTTCTTGGAAGTATTGGCAAAAGGATTGCACGGTCACTCATGATGACATCTCTGTTGACAATCTGAGGGTGAGTTCGAATCAAGGTTGAGGAAAAAAAAACACCTCTTTTTCGTAAGCACGCTTTCCAAATTGCTAAACGTTGTATTTTTTGCAAAAATTTTCTATATAAAAGTTGCTTTAAAAATCATATTAATCTATTTTTCAAGTTTAAAATAAGTATTAATCATGCGTTAATGACTCACCTCGTTTTACGTGATCTTCTTTTTCTTCTCTTTTCCCTCACCTTCAAACTATCCCTAAGGCATGCTAACTTATTGGCTGAGTTGAGGGACAGCTATTCTAGAGAAATACATTAAAGAACCTCTTAATGGGTGCCCCAAAATTGAGTATAAGCAATTGTGATGTTGTTTACCTAATGTGCAAGGTGAGCTCAGAGGACAAAAATGCATGGATTATTGCAATTAATATGAGAAACAAGACAATGGAAGACCTTGCTCCCGTTTCAGTTGAAGAGAGATTTTGTTTCGATGTGACATATCATCCTTGCACATAATCCAAATACCTGAATATTTCTCGAGGTAATTCTATCAATCTCAGTTTTTATGTATGATTAATTATAGATATACTCTCTGCATTCTTTTTAGTTATCATTTAAGGCATTGACATAGTCTTCAATGCATGTGTTTTTATCATTATTTTTTCTAATTATATATTTACAAAAGTTACTAATGATATAACTCATGATAGTATCTTTCATGGCATATCAATTAATATCATTTTTATATACCAATTCTTAATACCATGGGCAGAATGAGGAGAAAAGGGGAGGATAATTATGGACAAATTCGTATTACTAGTGGTTCACTTATCGTCTTTTAGCTATCTTGTTCATTAATGCAATTACATTTTAAAGGCTGGTGTATTTATGATCTTGAGAGTTGGCTTTCCTTTTTTGTCACAGTTTTCCTCCAGACGCCAAATCGATATGCTCAACTACGCGGTCTAACAAATACAATTGTGAGTACCTTATATCCTTCCCTTTAGTTGATGTTTCCTAATTTGCTCTAAACCCTTGTGCTATATAGCTCATCGTAGGTAAGTTACATTCCTCTATAACAAAGCAAAGACTTGAAGTGCTTTTTTGGAAGTATGGAGAACTTAATCATGTGAAAATTTTCGAGCATGAACAATATGCACGTGTTCAATTTACCAAGAGATTTGTAAATTTTCCAAGCTCATCATGAAATATTTTTACCTGATGTTTGAGATTGCTGACTTCATGTTATTGCTACAATTCAGTTTATGTGCTGAGAAAGCCTTCTCTAGATTAAATGGAACTGTGATTGGTCGGCGCCGAATTCTCTTGTCATAGGAACACCGCAACCGGTAAAGGCATTCCCAATTCTAGTGTTCATGTTAATAAATGAGCACGCTATGTAGGATTTTTTTATGACATGACGAACAATTAAAGAGCAGAAAGAGAAAAAAAGATGTCTTGCATGTGAGTTTGTGACACTATAAGGCACGATAAACCGAATCATGAAGAAAAAGAGTGGAAAAAATTAGAAACAAATCAACTGACCAATACAAGTGGGGCCGGATTTGGCATGCGAAAGATAGGTAAGGCTTAGGCTGCATTTTTCGGCCTATGACCCTGGTGATCAACTCGGAGAGTGTCACCTCATCGTTCAGTATCAGAAACAAGAATGGACTAATCCACTGCTTTAATCTCAATTCTTTTTGGAATGTAAATATTCTCGGCATCGATTCAGAAAGGACGATGCTGCTGTAAGCCTGTAACCGCCCATGAAATTAAGTGTGCAGCAGTCATTAATGATGGTTGATGGACATATTACTCCTTGTTCCAGCAACACCAGCGAAACAAACAGCAAATTTATTCGGCCCATCAAACAACCAAATTCAGAACCTGAACAGTAAAAGAATCCCGACTCCAACTTTTCTGGTCATCACTTGTCCATCCATATGATGCATCTCAGGCTCTTCCCCTGCAGGAGCATGTCGAATGCTGTGTTTATCTCCTGCAGTTCTACTTCGTGAGTGACAAGCTTTTCCAGTTTCAGCTCCTGCATTTGCACAGCATACAAAAAAGCACAGAAAGTACTGTTAGGAACAGGGTAGCTTCATCTGAAACTGTTCTAGTTAATAGTTTGATCTGAAACTGAAACCATGAATTGAGTTTACCTTGTTCATGCATTTCTTGGCGAGGATGGGGATGTCAGTCTTGGGTTTGATCCCACCGAAGAGCGATCCCATGACGCACTTGCCGAACAGAAACTCTAAGGACGGCAGGCACAGCGGGTTGCCGTCCTTCTCGAGCCCCAGAATGATCGTCTTGCCCCGTCCCTGCGGTGGACACACGATTATTCTCACTGCAAATATTTTCCTCTGAACTGATAGAATCCTGTGGTGCATGCATGAATCTAATCAGTGCGGTGCGATCAGAACCGGTTTAGTGCTTCTGACTGCCTCAGTCATCACCGACGAGACACCAATGCACTCGAAGCTGTAGTCTGCGCCGCCGTCTGTCATCGCATTGATTACCTAGGATTGAACAGAATTAGCAACACGCACTGACGAGTTAAGATCCAGTAACAGATGATTTCGTAATGTGGTGTCGATGGCCTGATTCATCACCTCACTGACGGACCTATCGCCGAGTTGCGAAGGATTGACGAAATCTGTCACACCGAACGCTTTTCCTGCAAAAGGCAGAGCTGTTCAGTTTTGGGGCCGAACGGAAGGAATTTTCTCCACGGTGGGACATAAATTGGAAAAGAAATTGGACTTGCCAACTTCCTCTTTATTAGGATTCAGATCAACACCGATAATCTTTGATGCTCCACACATTTTTGCCCCTTGTACCACCTGGAAAAAATATGTGAAAAATTTGCCACTGCAAGTTCACCGCAAACAAATAGCCTATCCATGATACTATTTCTGTCAGCGGTCGTATGTATCAACGGAAGCAATTACACGGCTACACTGGCTAGCTTACCGCCAATCCTACGGATCCCAGTCCGAATACTGCCACTGACGAACCAGGTTCCACCTTGGCCAACCTCCATGCTGCTCCTACCCCTGATGGACATCGAGTGATGCAGTATCAGTGTTCAGAGTTCAGGCTAATGACATTTCAGGCCCTCGTTTCGTTTGGAGTAGGGATGAGCATAGATGAGCCCGCAGATAATCTGTGCCGGTTCTAGTTTATCTCTTAATTTTATTTTTAAGGCGTTAAAAATATATCTTAGTTTATTTATTTAAACTAGAGTCCGCCACAAAGTACCCGTGGACCGAGCCGTGTCATCCCAGTTTGGAGCGTGCAAGTCAACCGATCGATCCTGTACGTACCGGTGCCACCGCCGCAGCCGAGGAGGCAGGCGAGTTTGGGCGGCACGGCGGGGTCGACCTTGACGACCTGGTTGACGTCGACGACGGTGTACTGGCTGAAGCTGGACACGGCGAGCGTGTCGTGCAGCGGCGCCCCCTGGCCGTCCCTGAACCGGGTGGTGCCGTCGCGACGCATGCCGGGGCCCATGACGAACGGCACGGCGGTGCACTGGTTTGTCCAGTCCGACGCGCAGCTGGAGCAGGAGTCGCACTGCCCCAGGAATGTCGGCACCACGGCGTCGCCCGCCGCGAACCCCTCCACGTCTTTCCCCACGCTCTCCACCACCCTGCAAAGTGCAAAACCAATCCAAAAAAAGGGAGAGGAGAAGTATTCAAGATTCTCGTTCTTATTCTTGGAGTACTAGAAATTCTCCAATTCGGATGGCCGAAGATGAAAGCATCCGGGTACATACCCGTAGGCCTCATGGCCCAAGATTCTTGGAAAGGATGGAGGCGTGGCAGAGTCTTCCTATGGAATTAAAAACAACTCGATTAAAATGTATGCACGCTGGTACTAGAAGAGAGCAGCGGATACGTGATTCTTTCGTATGGTTTTGATGAGATGAGGACTTCACGTACCTTGACGCGCCAGAAGGTGAGATCGGTGTGGCACAGTGAGGTGCAGATGATCTTGATGCGGATCTCGTAGGCTTTTGGAGGATCAACGACGATCTCCTCGATGGTCAGCGGCTCTCTGGCCGCTCTACAAACTGCCGCTGCATACTCGTCGATAATCGTCGACGACGTCAGTATATACACGGAGTACTTGTATATAAAGCTCATGTGTGAGGAATTGACGAGTAGTAGTACGTACCAAGGAACTATGCAGTACTGCATGATCTGTGTAAGTGAATAGCGTACCTTTGCAACGGATGGGCTTGAGGCTCTGGTCCTCCATGGTGGATGGATGGCAAGCAGAACTGTAGCAATGGCACTTGATATTCTCCAGGGCAATATCCGGTGCCTGCTATTCTCTCTTGACTATAAATAGATGGCTGGCCTACCCCGACTATGATGCAACGAATAATCGATCTGACCATATGGTTGGTTTGATTCTTTATCCCTAATAAGTACATTCGGTAGAAAACAAAATACTCCATACAAATCATCACTGTTTAGCAAAATTTCGAAGAGTGAATCATATGTTGGGCCATCTTTTATTACCAAAATATCACTTTAGATTTTTTCACTTTGGAGTAGATATTATTGTCTTTGCTGTAGTTTGGATCATTCAACTCTCTTTTCTAGCCATATTTAATCTCTCTTCTAGAAAAAATGTAACCTACGTGTAAGTGAGGGAGATCGTTGGTGTGCAGGTGCCAATTTGCTTTGAGACTGTTGATGTGCTTGAGATAAGAGTTGAGTGGTCTATATTATAATAAAGACAAAATTGTCTAGTCCAAAATAAAAAGATTGTTTAAAAAGATGATCCAAAACAAAACTTCACGATAATAAAATTAACCCAATATGTAATTTGCTCAATTTGAGCGACGCCTATATCCACTCATATCATATCTTCAGTATTTAATGCGAACTTTTTTTTAAAAGGGGAGAATGGTTACCCCAATTTCCACTAAGGAAACAACATCAAACGTTTACAGATTAACCATTCACCAAACCTCAAGGATCCCCAAGAGTGATTCCCAGGGCCACCAAAGTATCTCTCAAAACATTGGTCTAAACATACCAAGAACAAGCCAAAACAGACCAAAAGTTGGAACTCCTGGCCCCTCAAGCAGCAACTAACACTACACTAGACAACTAGTAGCAGGAATTTGAGCTAAAAGCAAAAAAACAATCTCGTCATCAGAAAGCCAACTTGGAGCCATTACTCTTTCTTAGCCTTCCAGTCTTGCTGTGTAGAAGTTCCATCCATGACTTGACCTAAACACCTCCTTTGCTACTTGCTCGATTAATCTGCCTCCCAGCGCAGCACCCCTGATTTTGCCTCCTGTTTCTACAAAGAAGACCAAAATGTAATCCAGTAACTTATTGACAAAATTATGTCTACTGGATCATGTGGTAGTTTACTCCTGAAACAAGCATCATTCCTTATTTTCCAAATAGTCCAACAAACAGCAGCAATCCCCACATAAATCAGTGGTTGAGTCTGACTATCAAACTTGTGTAACCAAGCACCAAACACGTGAGAGATACTATGAATTGGCCCCACTCTAAATGTGCAATCAGTCAGATTCCAAATAAAACGAGCAAGTGCACAGTCAATAAAAAGATGTTCAATAGTTTCTTCCTTGTGACAAAACTGACAATTACCATTCCCTTTCCTCCAGCCCCTCTTAATCAAATTGTCTTTAGTTAGTATCTTCTTTTTTGACACAAGCTAAAGGAAAATTTTTATTTTCAAGGGGAGCTTATATCTCCAGAATCTTTTAAAGGGGTATTTAATATTTTGATTTTTCAAAGCTCTATAAAAGGAGCTAACTGAGAATCGTCCATTTTTTTGTCAATTTCCACAATAATTTCTCTCTTTGATCAGATAGAGAATGTTTGTTGCAAACTTCCTGTATTTGAAGCCAATTCTTGAGATTTATACCTCCCAATGTCCTTCTAAATTTAAAGCAGGCCCATCCCTCTTTAAAAACTTTAGCCACAGTCACATTCTTAGTGAATGTAATAGAATACAAGTGGGGGTATTTGTTAGCTAACGGTATATTTCCCAACCAGACATCTTCCCAGAATAAAGTACTCTCCACATTTCCCACTTTTCTAGCACAATACTGTAAGAAAGTGTCCCTCACTTCCATCAAGCCACTCCAGAAAAAAAGAATCTCCAGTTCTCAATTTTTTCTGGGATAAAGTTTTATTGCTTAAGTATTTGGTTCTCAAAAGTTTCTGCCATATACCATCCTCCATTTCTAGGTTCCATAACCACTTGCCTGATAAGGCTTTGTTCATAATATTAAGATCCAGAACCCCCAAACCTCCTTGGTCTTTTGGCATGCAAATCACAGGCCAGCTAACCAGATGTTATTTACTTATTCCCTGGTCCTCTTGCCACAATAGTCTGGTCCTAAAATAGTCTAAGCTCTTCCTAACACCAAGTGGTAAGGAATAAAAAAACATCCTATACAGGGGAACACTGCTCAAACAAGAGTTAAGCAAAATAGATCTTCCCCCAATAGAGAGTAATTTCCCCTGCCAGCATCCCAATCTGTGTTCTACTTTCTTTTCCACATATTTCCAATCTTTATTGAAAATTCTTCTTTTATCAATAGGGATACCCAAATATTTCATAGGCAAATCTTATCATATCTTCACTATTTAATGCGAACTGAGTTTTTCTTTTTTTTAGAGAGAGATGCTACGGGCCGAAGCAGTCAACCCGTACTTGAGTCCCCTACTCGGCTCAGGTTGTGGCATTTTCTTGTTCAATTTCTATATCTATCCTGCCCTCACGTGTTCAACATCTATCTCTATCCTGCCCCTAGAGGCACCGTGGTGCAGGCCCAACTCGATGAGCTCCGGCCCATGCTGGTTTTGGTACAAGGCATCGCCGGGAGCACAGCCGCCGATGGAGCCATAGCCACCAGAGCAAGCGCAGACTTGGCAAGGCTGATCGGCGCCACGGGCGGTCACACAACCGCCTCGACAGTGGCCAGGGTCGCACGTCCAGCACCCGTGCTTGACAGGGACTCACTGCTAGCCCAAGAGCTACAACTGGAATCGTACCCCCTGGGGTTCCGCTCCCCAAAGTTGACCAAGTACTAGGGGGAGGCAGACCCGGAGGAGTTTGCCAAGAACTATGCCCTCGCCATCGAAGCCAGTGGCGGGGCAGCGGCCACAATGGCCAAGTGCTTCCCGCTGGCCCTCGATGACGTTGTCCAGCGGTGATTCTGGGCGCTTCGATCCGGCTCCATGCACAGTTGGATGCAGCTCCGGGATGCCTTCTGCAACAACTTCCAGGGCACCTTCGTCGAGCCCCGGACCTCGGGGAGCTTGTTCGCCGTAAAACAGTGACCCGGGGAGACGCTCCCTGACTACTTCAAATGCTTCACGGTGGCTAAGTCCCAAATCCGAGGCTTGTCGGACATCACAATCATCGATGCAGCCAAGCAGGGCCTATTGGAAGGAGGCGATCTCTTCAACAAGCTACATCGCAAGCCAGTGGCCACAGTCGAAGCGCTGATGAACAAGTTCGAGGAATACGCCCGGTTAGAGGAGACCATACGCCGGAGGGTGGCCCGGGGGCTTCCCCCCTTCCCGGCAGCCACAATGGCAGCGAAGGCGACTACCCCCCCCCCCCCAAGCCGCTACCCCCCCGACGCTCCCTAGCCACCGCCCCTGCCAGCGGCTATAGAGCCAAAACCCCAGGCACAAACGGCCCCGGACCACGCCGAGGGCGAACCCCCGTGCGCCAGGAGGCCTAGGTGGCGAAGGGGACTCGACAAACGGGATGTCAACACCATCGAGCAGGCCCTAGGTCGTGGCCACGGCCGGGGACGTTGGGGCGCCCACAGCAACGGCGGCCACGGCTAAACGCGGGGTGCAGGCGAAGGGCTACACTGGTGCGCCTTACATGGCCAAAACAACACGCACGTCTCCGACGACTGCCGAAGCATTGCGGCAAAAAGAGAAGAATACTTGGGCCATCCCACTAACGGCAGCCTGGGTGTGCACGGGGTAGAACATGCCGCGTACCACTACCACGCGGCAGACCAATGGTACCCTCCCGGGCCACCAAGGGCAGTTGAGCACATTCCGTAGGGCTACCATGCCTAGGCGTACCACGCTCCACCACCCCCTCACCACGTGTATCACGTGCTGCCCCTATCTCCGCCGGTATATGCTCTGGCGGCCACAGCCCCGGTCCAGCACATCAAGGACTAGGAGCCACACCAGGTAGTCCTGTCGATAACGGTCGGAAGCACCTCCGCCTACGGCTCCAAGCGATAGCGGCGAGACTACACCCGTGGTGTCCACCACGTGGGCACGACGGAGCCCCCCCAAGTGTCCAAGTTTGGCAGACATGCCCATCACCTTCACCGCCAAGGACGGCCAGGGACGCTTGTTCCCCATAACGACGCCCTCGTGATCATCGCATGCGTAGCGGAAGCCCACGTGCACCGCATCTTGGTGGACGGAGGCAGCTCTACCAACATCCTTTTTGCCTCCGCCTTCGACCAACTGCGCATCCCGCGCAGCAGGCTGACGAAGGCCCGGCGGCCACTGAAGGGATTCAGCGGCGACTTGGTCGAGGCCTTGGGACAAATCGAGCTGCCCATGCGCTTCGGGAGGGGGCCCGGAGCGTGCACAGAAGGAATCACCTTCAATGTTGTTGACATCCAGTACGCATACAACATCATAATGGGGCGAGGGACCCTGAACAAGTTCGGGGCCGTCGTCCACCAGAATTTCCTCTGCATGAAAATGCCAAGCCCCACCGGCGTTATAACGGTCTGAGGAGACCAAGAGGTGGCTAGGAAATCCTACTACTATCACTCCCCTCGCCCCCGGGGAAAAATGGTGAACACCGTGGCTCAAACAGAGTCAAATGGCCAAGTGCCCACCAGAGAGGAACGCCCCGCATGGGCGGAGGTTGACGGCGGAACGCACGCCATCGCAGCGGATCCGTCACACCTCGAGCGCCACTACTAGATCGGGGATAGGCTTCCACCGGAGGTCAAAGAGGCAATTGTCTAGGTGCTCCGGAGGAACGCCGACATATTCGCATGGTCCCCAGTGGACTTGCCCGGCGTGGATCGAGCAATAATCGAGCACCGTCTGCACGTCTGACCGGACGCTTGCCCCGTCTGCCAAGGGCTCAACAAGATGTCCACAGAGCGAGCACAGGCCGCATGGGAGGAGGTACAAAAGCTGTTAGCAGCAGGCGTCATTCGGGAAGTACAGCGCTTCGAGTGGCTGTGCAACCCGGTGTTGGTCTGCAAGGCCAACAGGAAGTGGCGCATGTGCATCGGCTTCACCACGCTCAACAAGGCGTGCCCACGCGACCCGTTCCCCCTCCCACTCATTGATCAGTTGGTCTATTCCACGGCCGGGTGCAAACTTCTAAGCTTCCTCAACGCATACTCCGGCTACCACCAGGTGTGGATGGCTCCGGAGGACGAAGAAAAAACAAGCTTCGTTACCCCGGACGGGGTATACCGCTATGTTCGGATGCCATTTGGCCTTCGCAATGCCGGAGCAACCTTCTTGCACCTCATCCTCCAGGCGCTCCGGCACCAGCTCGGGCAGAACATTGAGGCCTACATAGGTGACATCGTCGTCAAGAGCCGGGTGACGAGCCACCACGCCGCTGACTTGCAGGAAACCTTCGACAGTCTCCGAGCGGCCGGCGTCAAGTTGAACCCAGAGAAATGCGCCTTCGAGGCAAAGTCTGGGAAGCTGCTCGGCTTCCTAGTGTCCAAGTGGGGTATTGAAGCCAGCCCCGACAAGATCAAGGCAATCACAAGCATGCAGGCCCCGCAAAGCCCAAAGGAGGTGCAACGCCTCGCCGGCCATCTGGCCGCGCTTAGCCGCTTTCTAGCCAAGTTGGCCAAAAATTGCCTCACCTTCTTCGCGGTGCTTCGGGGGGCGACCCCGTTTAGGTGGACGCCCGAGTGCCAGCAGGCGTTCGAGGGCCTCAAGACGCACCTGTCCAGGTTGGCCATGCTGGCGACATCGGAGCAGGGCCAGGGGCTGCTCCTGTACTTATCAGCCTCCCCCGCCGCAGTCTCGGCAGTATTGGTTCTCGAGGACAAGCACGGCTTGCGCCCCACTTAGCGCCCAGTATATTATGTATCCGAGGCGCTGGGTGGGCCCAAGCTCCACTACACCGAGTTGGAGAAGCTAGCATACGCCCTCCTGATGGCCTCCCGCAAGCAGCACCATTACTTCTTAGCACACAACATAACGGTACCCACGGTGTACCCCCTGGGCGATATGTTCCGCAACAAGGAAGCCACCAGTTGCATCGAAAAATGGGCCATCGAGGTGGCCCCATTCACCCTCCGTTTCGTCACACGAATAGCCATCAAATCGCAAGTCCTCACAGACTTCGTCGCAGAGTGGATGAGGTCGGTTCACACCCAGGACCCCCCGCCGGTCGACGAGGTATGGACGGCGCACACAGATGGCGCCTAGGGCGCCACCGGAGCTGGAGCGGCAGCCATCATCACCTCTCCTACGGGGAGGGCAGCCACCTTCACCGCGCGGCTAGAATTCCGGACCACCACCAACATGGCGGAGTACGAGGCAATCCTCTTGGCCCTCCGTAAAGCGAGGGCCATGGGCTTCCCTCGTATAATCATCCGGATGGATTCCCAGCTGGCAGCAGGACAAATCAACAAGTCAGTCCAAGCCCACCACCCAGAGCTCACCAAGTACCTCGCAGCATTCCGGAAAGCCGAGGCCCACTTCATGGGCATCTCGGTGCGAAGCATCCCTCGCTCCGAGATAGCGGACGAAGACGTGCTCACAAAGGCGGCCGCCAACAACGAACCCCTACTCGTGCACGTCCTATATGAAGTATTACATGGGTCGGCATGCAAGACACGGACCTCGACATAGCATCGGGCCCCGTGACGGCTATCACTACGACCCCGGAATGGCGGGGGCTGATCGTGGATATCCTTTCTAGCCGCTCCGAGGGATCCTTCGGCACGGAGGTCCGATGACTCCATCAAAAGGCGAGGGGCTATGTCCTGGTCGAGGGGGCAATGTACAAGATGGGCGTTTGCACCCCCCTGCTCCGATGCATCTCCCGAGAGCAGGGGGCTTAGCTCCTAAAGGAGATACATGAAAGGCATTGCGGCTCGCACCTCGCCCCGAGGGCACTCACAGGCAAGACGCTCCGCCAGGGGCTATACTGGCCCACTATCATGGTAGACGCGGAGCGGCTCGTTCGCTCATGCCAGGGCTGCCAGTGGATGGGCCGACACTCGCACTGTAACGCCTAGAAATTCACAGCCAGAATTCTGAATATTTCTGTGTATAAAATCCCTGTCCAGGAAAGCCATGGTACACAATACCAAGTTGCCATACAGAGTATGTCTTACAGACATAATAAAATTGTCTTACATAAATGCAGCGGTAAATATAAATAAAGCCTATATACACCTGGCCAAGCGGAGGCTTCTAATCCATAGTCGTCTTGACGGCGGAGCTAGCCTAGTCCTCCTGATGGTCCTCGTCAGACAGGTACTCCACCACTGAGAGGGGAAAGGGAGCAAGACTGAGTATCACCCATAGCGCTTAACAAGTCACACCCGTAAATATGCGCAATGCACGGGAGACAAAGATAGGCTAAGGGTTTATTTGCATAAAAGCAATTGCAAACAGTAGTAGTTCACAAACAGTAAAAATATTGATTAATTGAACAGTATTAATCCTCCACTGATTAACGTTACACCACGTTAATCAGGCCCAACCATCCATCCCAACACTATAGGAATTTTTAATGTCAATTTATTCTGGTAAGATTAATCATGGTGAGTCTTGACCAAGATGCCCATGACCATGGGCGCGGCTATTCGAATAGATTTACTCTGATCAGAGGTGTACAATAGCCTCTAGTCAAATTATTAGCCAGCTACAAAGGTGTACAGGTGAAATTAAGTCAGAGCAATTAAAATTGCATTTATATAGGTCAACCTTCCCACATGAAATAATGAAATAATGCATGTTTATTAATTTAAAACAAATATTTTGCAATAAATGGGTACAAAATGATCAAGGAAATGATGAGACTTGCCTTCCTCAGGCTCGGCGAACTCAGCAACGACTTCTAGAAAACTAGAGGGTCAACTGCGTCGGCTTCTATAGCAAACGAAACACAAACAATTAAAAAAGTACATGTGGACACTAAACTAGGGGCTGAAAGTAATTTTAATGGATTCTTGGCATTTTTTGGATTTAATTAAATTTGGATGGAATTAATCGGAGCTCGTATGAATTAGTTATGAATTTTAGAAGTTTTACGGTGATTTCACTACACAAATTAATTGTTAAACGATTTATTGTGCAATTAAAAAGGATTATTGCGCCAGTGGACCAGGGGGGACCGGCGTCGACAAACGGGGTCAACGGGTCAGCGGTGCGGAGAGGACGGTGCACATGGACGCGGTCCATGCACGCGGGCGCAGCGCGGACACACGCGAGCGGTCGTGATCTACTGGGCAGATCGGACGGCTAAGGTTGAGCCGAGGCTGAGCCTGTCGGCGCGCGTGGCCGATGACGGTGCGCGCGGCCCGATGGTCGCCGCCGGCAACCATCCGGCGTGGCGGAGGAGGTGAGGAATGCAACGGGGTGCTCACTGAGGTGCGGCGAGGGACAGAGAGCGGCGAACAACGACGAGCAGAGGGGATTGGCGGCGGCGAGGTTCAGGTAGACGACCGCAATGGCGTTCTGGCGTTGCAAGGCGATGAAAGAGGCTTGGACAAGGTGCAGGAGAACCTGGCGTAGGTGTAGAACACATTTGGAGAGAAAAAGACCGAGTGGGTCGACGGAATTCCACGGCCAAAGGCCGGTGGCAGCACTCACTGAAAGGGATGACGAGGAGATCGGCCTTCTGGCGGTGGTGGAGTGCGCGGGGTTGGTGGCCTAGCTGCTCTGGATTGCGGCGAAGGCGGTGGTGGCGAGAGACGAGAGCGGCGGTGACTACAGTGGCGGTGGTGCTCGGCTGGAGACGGCGGAGCGCGGCGACGGTTCGGGAACTCGATGCGGAGGGGGTTAGAGGACTCAGTAGATGGGGCAAATGAGGGGAAAGTGAGGGTGGAGCATGGGGAGGGTTTTTATGCACTCGGCTGCGGGAGTTCATGGCCGGGTTGGTCGAATTTCACGAGAAAGTGGGGTGGCGGTGATGGCGGGATCGGCGAAATTCGCCCACGGGCGTGTGCGAGGAAAGCGGAGGAGTGGGGGACGGATAGGTGACCGCGTCCGGGTCGTTTGAACCACGTGCGAGGGTGGGAGATCGTGGGCCGAGGTGAAATCACACGGCGGGGGCGAGTAGATCCCCTTTGGCTGATTCGGCCGGAGGTTGACGACGGGTCTGATAGGTGGGCCCCAGTCCCACATGTTGGTGGGAGGGAGAGAGACATGGGCGAGCGGGCGCTGGCAAGCGGGTCCCGGCTGTCAGCGCCGCGGGGGAAAAGAGAGGCGCGGGCGCTGGAGCTGACGGGCAGGGCCCACGCGGCAGAGAGAGAGAGAGGAGAGGCGCGCGCGGTGCGGCTGACAGGTAGGGTCCACGGGGAGGTGCGCGCGTGGCGCGGGCCGCGGTAGGCCGAGGAACAGGATTGGGCCGGTGGCCCAGTGGGATGAAAAAGAAAGAAAAAGAGAAAGGGAAAGACGAAAAAAAGAAAAGAAAAAAGATTCCAGTATGATTTTAATTCCGATAATTCATTTTGATTTATTAAAAATGCTTCCAGTGCCCTAAAAATTCCAGTAAAATTTCTGTTAGTGTATTTTGGCACGGAGAATACAGGAAAAATATTCCCAGCTATGATAATTTATTAATTTTCATTTTACTTATTTAATTAATTCCCTTGACCTTTTAAAAATAATTTCTTTGAGGCTTTTTCTTTAATATATTTTGTGTGGCTCTATTTAAGGGGAAAATTAGGGTGTGACACGCACTGCCCCCCGAACCAGCTCACACCGATTCCGCCGGTGTGACCATTCGCAAGGTAGGGGCTCGATATAGTCGGCCCCTTCCCAAGAGCACCCGGGAACCTCCGCTTCACCGTAGTCGCCATTGAATACTTCTCAAAATGGGTCGAAGCAGAGGCACTAGCTACCATCACCACACGGAGCGTCCAACGCTTCGTATGGCGCAACATCGTCTGCCGGTTCGGGGTACCTAAGCAGCTGACGATGGACAACGGCCGCCAGTTTGACTCAACAACCTTCAAGGACTTCTGCGACGAGATAGGCACGGAGCTGTGCTTTGCTTCAGTCCGGCACCCTCAAAGCAACGGAGCGGTCGAGCGGGCGAATGGCAACATCCTCTCAGCACTCAACAAGAGGCTCGTTGACGCCCCCAAGGGCACATGGGCTGACGAGCTCCCGGCCGTCCTGTGGGGGCATAGAACGTTCGTTACAAGGGCCACCGGCTTCACGCCGTTCAAACTGCTCTTCGGCGATGAAGCCATCACGCCCACGGAGATCAAAGGAAGATCCCTGAGAACCGTCCTCCTAGAAGGGGCGAACGAGCGCAGCGTCTCCGTCGACCTGATCGACGAGGCTAGGGGGCAAGTGGCCTAGAACCTAGACCACTACATCATAGCCACAAAGGCGTGGTTCAACACCAAGCTGGCCCCACGTAGCTTCGCGCCCGGAGACATGGTGCTGTGGCGGGCGCTCAACCCTGGAAAGTTGCAGAACAAATAGGAAGGCCCCTTTATGGTAACCCAGGCTAGCACACACGGGGCTTACCACCTGGCAGAGCTGGACGGCGCTCCGCTACCACATCCGTGGAATGCGGAGGCCCTCAAGAAATACTATATGTAAGACCCCTATGTAAATGTGGCCACAATGTCAGCTTTTGTTACCTACAAGGTATTAGGCCCGGTGACCAGGCCGTTAGTTATCATTAATAAAAACAAAGCGCCACTCCACATTCTGCACACGTATCTCGATGTATCTCCTCCGCGGAACCCCGTGTCGAGGCCACGCATCTCCACTAACAAGCGTCGTAGGTGTGCAACGTAAATCCTCCGCGAGACGCCGCGTCAAGGCCACACGCCTCCGTCGCCAAGCATAGCAGGCATACATATGTGTGTGTGTGTGTGTGTATAAAGAGAGAAGACCTCCGCGAAACCTCGCGTCGAGGCCACGCATCTCCGCTAACAAGCATCGTAGGCGTGCAACGTAAATCCTCCATGAGATGCCACGTCAAGGCCACACGCCTCCACTGCCAAGCGTAGTGTGTGTGTGTGTGTATATATATGTAGACATATGTGTGTGTATATATATATGTATACATATGTATATATATATACATATGTATAAAGAGAAGACCTCCACGGAACCCCACGTCGAGGCCACGCATCTCCGCTAACAAGCATCGTAGGTGTGCAGCGTAAATCCTCCGCAAGACGCCGTATCGAGGCCACACGCCTCCGCCGCCAAGAATAGCAGGCATATATATACCTAGATAAAAAAAAGAGGAGACACCAGCCTCCGCGGAATCGCGTGTCTAGGCACAGGAGCACGTGTGAGGCTGAGCCACCAAGAGAAGGCCATGTGCCCCTACAGGCAAGCATTAAGGATATGCGAGACTAAGCCCTCCCCCGCTCGAACTGATGTCGGGCCTATGTACCTACACTGGCACGCGGAGGTGCAAGGCATGGAGCCCCGTCGCTACCAACATGTTGGATTCACGTACCCCCATTCAACCCAAGACAGATTCATGTACCCCCGTTCAAGTCAAGACCTTCGCCAGGGTGCAAAATAAGAACACGATGACAATAGCAATAGCAACAACGAAGCAGCAATGCTTCCCAATCAGTTTTATTATCTTTACATTACAGGAGTTACAAAACGGCACACAGTTGCCACACAGGCTAAACTAACATTACAAGTTAGAGCTACAAAAGATTATTGTCTAGGCCTAACTAGAAGGGCATCCCCCTGTACCGTCCCTGGCTTCCGGGGAGAGCTATGTTGGAGCTGGCGGCTGGCCTCCCCGTCCCCGGCGAAACGCTTCGCTTCCGGGGAACGGGAGGCAGGCCCCCAGAACAGGCCTCCCGCTAGTCACACGCGCGGACGGAGCCCCGTGGGCTTTGCAATCCATGAGAAGGATGGCGACCGGGCCCCAAAGCTGATAGATTGCACCCATCCACCCGCGAAAGGCGAACGGTCGAAGCCCCCATCTCAAACTCGAACGGGCTAAAGTCCAGGCACGAAGGTGGCATGACAAAGGCCCCCGCAAGGCGACAATCCGAAGCCGATGGCGGGGCAACAACGTCCCGGGTCGACGGAGCGGGCACGGAAGGGGCTGCATGGAAAACCTGGCGAAGATAGACGGCCAATAAGGAACGTGCGAAGGCGCCCACCTCAAAAGAGATACAACAGGAAAGGAAGACAATGCGTTGAGTTGAAAGAAAGCATTAAAAGTAGCATGCCAAGTACAACCGAAGCAGGGAAGGGCTAGTCCCAGGTCCCAACACGAAGGCAAAAGAGGCGGAGTCCTAACCTGCGTACAACACTTAGCAGAAAAAAAAAGAAGGGGGAGAACGGGCTCACCCTTTACACCTTCAGGGCGCTCTTCTTCTTGCCCTTATCGGAGGCCTTCAACTCCACTACGGCGATCTCGTGGCATGCCGAAGGCCAGATCACTTGTGCGAAGTCGTCGGCATCCCGGCGGGACGAAGTAGCCATCGTTGAAGCCCCTTGCAGCAGTGGAGCCACCGACGAGGCCCCCGAGCGGACAACGGGGCCAATATGCTCGCACCCTTGGTCGCGGAGGAGGAAAGACAGCATCCGCGTGGTGGCCCAGGAGCACCCTGAGCCGTACGCCACCACAGCCTTGCTGGTGAAGGCCCTCGCCTTCTCGATCCACGAGAGGTGCTCCGCTGCTGAGGCCCCGTCACCAGGAAGTGACGGAGCCTTAATGCCCAGACCGGCAAGGGCCGCCTGGAGGGCCTAGGCAGCCGCCGTGGCATGAGCGCCAAGGGCCACCAGCGAGGCCTCGAGCTGGGCGATGCTCCTACGGAGCCTGTCGGCCTCCTTAGACAGGCGGGCCACCTCCGCCTGAGCTTCTTGAAGTGCTCTCTCCGCTCGTTCCCTGGACGCCTCGGACCGGTCGAGGTCATCCTTAGCTTGCTTCTCCCTCTCCCAAGCCCTGCGGAGCTCCTCCTCCGTGGCGTGTTGGGCAGCGACTACCTAAGCCACTGCCCCTTGGGCCTGGGCAACCTTCCTGTCCCGACGAAGCTGCTCGGAGTACAGGGTGGCCGCGACCCGCCCGCCGTGCTCGATGGTGGCAGAAGCGGCTACCATCAGCTGCCACTCCAGTGAGCACTGCAGCTTGGAGAGCTCCGCTGAGTTCAGGTCCGCTGCCAGCATGCACGCACGGTCCCCGACCAGCGAAGCCCAATCAGTCGACACCTCCTCCAACCGCAACCCAGGCAAGTCCCCTGCATGGACCAGACGCCCCCCCACCGAAGCAAGAGGTCCATCTAGGTCGACCTAGAGGCCTGGGAGGACCCCGCGGCTAGAGCTGGTCCCACCCTGTTAACGCCAAAATTTGGTATGGCTCTGTGTCAGATTCGGTTAAGAAGAAAAATACAGTTAACTAACGGGAGTTGATCCAGAAGAGACCGAATCCAGGAAGAAGCCGTGAAGACCATAGTATGGCAATTAATTACTGTATTTATTAATTAGGCAGGGATTAATATTTTATCTTTAGGAAACCTGATCTCGTGTCCAATCGGGTCCTGTTAGTGTTTCCTTTTGTGTTTAGGAAATCTTGTACCGTGTCCAATAAGGACTCGTATCAACTCGGGGTATAAATACGTATGCCTGGGTGCTTTGTAATCTATCGACATCAATCAGATCAATACAATTTCGGTGCATCATCACCCCTTCGACGGGTTCTTGCTTCTCGAGCCGGGCTGCATCGGTTAAGTTCGACCTCCAGCGAGAGGGTAAGTCTCGTCACCCCGGACACCGCATCGGCTAGGACTTCCTCGGTTAAGTCCGATATTCTAGTTGGTTCACGGTGGACGGCTTACCACGATATACCTATTTTATCTATGGCTGCATCAGTTTAGTTTGACCTCATAGATCGATTAGGTGTATCACATCACACGTGCGCAGATCCTATCGGCCTACTAGGAGCATTTTATCATCAGTTTGTGCTGCATCGGTTGGGTCCGACCTACTAAACTGCCAGTGATAAATCGTTCCTACTAGGTTGATATTTTGTGCGCAAGCATCTTATCGGGATATATAGCCGATAAGTTATCATGTTTTACATCACGATCGCACTAGATCTATCGGCTCATCGAGGTCTTGTTATCATCATCAGTCTGTGCTGCAATGGTTGGGTCTGATCTACTAGACTCTTGGTAATAACTTTACTCTTAATAAGCCGATGGGTTTTATGCGATGTTTTATCGGAGTGCTTAGCCGATAAGTTACCTTCATATCCAGCCGATTTGTCACAAACATTTAGAAAATCGCTGCTAACCCGGGCGCGAGCACAAGCGAGAACCCGGGCACGAACAGCAAGCAAGTACCCGGGCGCGAACAACAGGTAAGGGCCCGGGCACGGGCACGAGCACAGGCGAGGACTCGGGCATGGGCACGAACAGCAGGTAAGGACCCGGGTACGGGCACGGACAGCAGGCGAAGATCCTGGTGCGGGCACGAGCAAAGGCCCGGGCACGGGTGCGGGCAGCATCTTTGCGGCGACGCTAGTAATTTTAATTACAATTGACTGAAGTTTATTTAATCTATTTATTTACGCATTCTGCCTATTTATTTTATCAGTTTACAGCCGATTTTCGAGGATCCCTTCAATGATCGGCTAGTTTGATATTTGTTTATTATTATGTTACTGCTCATGCCATCATCGGCTTCCAGTCGGTGTATAGGTGCTACAGTTCATATCGGCCATCGGCTGATGAGACGAGTCAAGATCGGCTTCCAGCCGATTGACTCATTGATTTAACACTTTCTATCTCCTTGTCAATTGCAGGGTCAAATTGACTGGCACGCCTACGAACCTCAAGATTTTAGGACCTGCACTAGGGTGAAGCAAATCTCCCAGGCTTTCGTGTGTCTCCAGACGTCGAGCGGCCCCCGGCGGTTTTCGGCGTCAACACATTTTTGGCACGCCTGGTGGGACCCGAAGTTTCAAGATGGCTGGAAAAGAGATCAAACAAGACAATATGATTCCGGTCAACATGGACGATTTAACAAACGAGCAAAGACAGCAAGTCGAACAAAATATGGCCAATTTTCAGAAGCTTTGCTTGGAGTCCTTCAGCATGACAAGACAAGGGCCGATTCAGAAGACGCAGTTTCCAAAACCAGTTCTGTTTGGTCAATCGAGCCGCACACCACCCGAAAGTCCACCAGTAAAACCTTTACAAGATATGGTAAACGAAGCAGTGCATCATGCACTCATCAATCAATTCGGGATCCTGGTGAACACGCTTCATAATCTCATAAAGAAGACGGTGGATGGATCAATCGTTCAAGAGCCTACTCGGGGTCTTGTCTATCTCCCGCTGAAGACGGAGCCAAATCAGGTTACTTATGGAATAAACAGAGACATACCAGAAAACCTGTTTACATAGAACCAGGCTAGGGGGCAACAGGATATTCCTGCTGGGTACCATCGGTCTGCTTATTATGGGGGATATCAACAGAATTACCCAGGTGGTATTGCCGATTCAGGAAATCATCAGAGAGAATACCCTAGGCAGAATCGGCAACCAACTCCACCGATACAATATCAACAGGAGATCCCAAGGGAGGAGGATTTGTCGGCAAGGGTCGTAGAGATAGTGAGGGAACAGTTTGGGATCAAGCCCAAGGAGCAAACATTTATGTATCGGCATCCATATCCCGAGTGGTTTGATAGAGTGCCATTGCCACACCGATACAGGGTCCTAGACTTTTCCAAGTTCTCAGGACAAGACAGCACATCAACAGTAGAGCACATTAGCCGATTCCTAGCGCAGTGCGGAGAGGCATCGGCTGAAGAGGCTCTGAGAGTTAGGTTTTTCCCCTTGTCGCTGTCTGGATCGGCTTTTACATGGTTCTCTTCATTGCCACCGAATTCCGTTTGGGGATGGGCCGATCTAGAAAAACAGTTTCACAAATACTTCTTTGCTGGAATTCATGAGATGAGACTGACAGATCTAACATCGGTTAGGCAACGACCAGATGAAATAGTACCGGAATATATTCAGCGATTTCGGGATGTTAGAAACCGATGTTACAGCCTGAACCTGAGCGATGGACATCTAGCCGATTTGGCTTTCCAGGGTCTCTTAGCGCCAATCAAAGAGAGGTTTTCATCACAGGAGTTCGAGTCCCTGGCGCACATGGTACAGAAGGTATCAGCTCATGAAAGCCGATTTCAAGAGGTGAAAAAAGATAAATATCAGAGAAGGGTTGCTCAGGTACAGGTTTATTCGTCGGACTCAGACGATGAGGGATCCGATGCTGAAGTCAGATTGTCGGGGTGGGCTAGGAACAAAAAATCAGTATCATGCCCGTGGGTCAAGGATATCGGCAAAGAGGAGAGATATGGCTTTGACGTCAATAAAGTCGATAAAATCTTTGACCTGCTACTGCAAGAGAAACAGATACAACTTCCGCCAAATCACGTGATTCCATCAGCCGAAGAACTAAAGAAGAAAAGATATTGCAAGTGGTATAATACGATATCACATCACAGTAACGAGTGCAAGGTTTTTCGGCAACAAATTCAATCGGTTGTTGAACAAGGGAGGATCAAGTTCGAAGATAAAAAGCCGATGAAAATCGACGGACACCCGTTCCTCGTGAACATGGTTTATGCGGGATCATCATCAAGGGCTCGAGCCGATGAAGGAAGGCATGCGGATCATAGAAAATCAAGGATTACTTCATCGGGCATGATAGAGAAATATTCAAAGTACGAAAAGCAGTGGGTTGAGCCGGACATGGAAAGATATAATCCGCATTGGGATTGTCCGTTTTTCCGATTCTGCTGGGATCAAGGGATGAGATTGCCATCAATTGAAGATTGCCCTGAGTGCGATAATCTGAGGTTTCAGCGGGATCAGCAGGGAAGTCTTTCGTAGGATCGGCCACCCAGGAGACAGGCATCGGTACATAGCCGATTAGGGCCGGTCCACGAAGAATTCTTTGAAGAAAATAAAGAGGAAGTGCATGAAAAACAAGTACAAAATCCTCAGTGGTGTCCTAGCGGAATATTCACGAAGAATCAGAAGAGAAGAGCACAACGGCTACGACACCGAGAGCAACAGGAAGAACAGAGGCAAGATCAAGAGGAAGCCGATCATCGTCACAAGAGAACTAAACAAGTATGGCGTGTGAAGAGGAAGGACGATGAAGATCCATCGGCTCCAGTAAATATGGTTTTCTTTTTGCCTCGGGAATATAAAGCACTTTCGTCGGACGAGGAAGGCAATGAAGAAGTGTTTGCTCAGCTAACGTTGCAACCCGATCAGGCCATATTTGATAAACCTGAGGAATCAGAGCATCGGCACTTAAAGCCATTATATATCAAGGGCTATGTGAATGGGAAGCCGATGACGAAGATGCTAGTTGATGGGGGAGCAGCTGTTAATCTAATGCCTCATGCTACGTTTCGAAAGTTGGGGAAAACTGCCGAAGATTTGATCAAGACAAATATGGTGCTGAAAGACTTCGGTGGGAATTCATCAGAGGCGAAAGGCGTGTTAAACATGGAATTGACAGTAGGAAACAAGACATTACCTACCACGTTTTTCATTATTGATGGAAAAGGATCATATAGTCTGCTCCTTGGCAGGGATTGGATTCACGCGAACTGTTGTGTGTCCTCGACGATGCATCAATGTTTGATACAGTGGCAAGGAGATCAAGTCGAGGTAGTCCTAGCAGATCGGTCAACCAACATTGCAATGATCGATTTGCCGGTCTGGGAAGCAGATGGTGTTGATTGCTTGTCTGAAAAAACATGGGAAGGAGATTATCTTAAGGTTAGCAGCCAAGGGATACAGCCGATTCAGCAAGTCGGCTCCGAGCTGTTACTCTGATGGGCTCCATTGAAGATTTCGAGGGGAAACTAGGACAAGGGTTTACGTCGGCTGGTGATTTAGAGGAGATCGACATAGGACCAGGAGATAAGCCAAGGCCGACGTACATAAGCAAAAGGTTATGCACTGAACTTCGAGAAGAATTAATAACACTATTGAAGGAGTATCGGGATTGCTTTGCTTGGGAGTATCATGAGATGCCAGGATTAAGCCGATCAATTGTTGAACATCGGCTACCCATTAAACCAGGATATCGGCCGTTCAAACAGGCTCCAAGGAGATTCAAGGCAGAGTTATATGAGCCGATCAAAGCGGAAATCACAAGGTTATATGATGCCAAGTTTATAAGGCCATGCCGATATGCTGAGTGGGTTTCTAATATTGTCCAGTAGAAAAGAAGAATGGAAAATTGAGGATATGTATCGATTTCCGGGACTTAAATAAAGCTACCCCCAAGGATGAATACCCAATGCCGATAGCAGATTTGCTGGTGGACGCAGCATCAGGCCACAAGATTATTAGCTTCATGGACGGCAATGCAGGATACAATCAGATTTTTATGGCTGAAGAAGATATACATAAAACTGCGTTTCGATGTCCTGGAGCTATCGGCTTATATGAGTGGGTAGTAATGACATTTGGTTTAAAAAGTGCCGGTGCGACTTATCAGAGGGCGATGAATTATATATTTCATGATCTCATCGGCTTGCTAGTGGAAATTTACATCGATGATGTGGTGGTTAAGTCTAAGAGTGAGGAAAGCCATATAGCCGATTTGCGAAAAGTGCTGGAAAGGGCCAAGAAATACGAACTAAGGATGAATCCCAACAAATGCGCTTTTGGTGTATCGGCTGGGCAGTTTTTGGGTTTTATGGTTCATGAGCGAGGGATTGAAGTTAGTCAAAGGAGCATCAGAGCCATCTAGGTCGACCTAGAGGCCTGGGAGGACCCCGCGGCTAGAGCTGGTCCCACCCTGTTAACGCCAAAATTTGGTATGGCTCTGTGTCAGATTCGGTTAAGAAGAAAATTACAGTTAACTAACGGGAGTTGATCCAGAAGAGACCGAATCCAGGAAGAAGCCGTGAAGACCATATTATGGTAATTAATTACTGTATTTATTAATTAGGCAGGGATTAATATTTTATTTTTAGGAAACCTGATCTCGTGTCCAATCGGGTCCTGTTAGTGTTTCCTTTTGTGTTTAGGAAATCTTGTACCGTGTCCAATAAGGACTCGTATCAACTCGGGGTATAAATACGTATGCCCGGGTGCTTTGTAATCTATCGACATCAATCAGATCAATACAATTTCGGCGCATCGTCACCCCTTCGACGGGTTCTTGCTTCTCGAGCCGGGCTGCATCGGTTAAGTTCGACCTCCTGCGAGATGGTAAGTCTCGTCACCCCGGACACCGCATCGGCTAGGACTTCCTCGGTTAAGTCCGATATTCTAGTCGGTTCACGGTGGACGACTTACTACGATATACCTATTTTATCTATGGCTGCATCAGTTTAGTTTGACCTCATAGATCGATTAGGTGTATCACATCACGTGTGCGCAGATCCTATCGGCCTACTGGGAGCGTTTTTTCATCAGTTTGTGCTGCATCGGTTGGGTCCGACCTACTAAACTGCCAGTGATAAATCGTTCCTGCTAGGTTGATATTTTGTGCGCAAGCGTCTTATCGGGATGTATAGCCGATAAGTTATCATGCTTTACATCACGATCGCACTAGATCTATCGGCTCATCGAGGTCTTGTTATCATCATGAGTCTGTGCTGCAACGGTTGGGTCCGATCTACTAGACTGTTGGTAATAACTTTACTCTTAATAAGCTGATGGGTTTTATGCGATGTTTTATCGGAGTGCTTAGCCGATAAGTTACCTTCATATCCAGCCGATTTGTCACAAACATTTAGAAAATCGCTGCTAACCCGGGCGCGAGCACAAGCGATAACCCGGGCACGAACAGCAAGCAAGTACCCGGGCGCGAACAGCAGGTAAGGGCCTGGGCACGAGCACAGGCGAGGACCCGGGCATGGGCATGAGCACAGACGAGGACCCGGGCGTAGGCACGAACAGCAGGTAAGGACCCGGACGCGAGTACAGGCAAGGACCCGGGTACGGGCACGGACAGCAGGCGAAGATCCGGGCGCAGGCACGTGCAAGGGCCCGGGCACGGGTGTGGGCAGCATCTTTACGGCAACGCTAGTAATTTTAATTACAATCAGCTGAAGTTTATTTAATCTATTTATTTACGCATTCTGCCTATTTATTTTATCAGTTTACAGCCGATTTTCAAGGATCCCTTCAATGATCGGCTAGTTTGATATTTGCTTATTATTATGTTACTGCTCATGCCATCATCGGCTTCCAGTCGGTGTATAAGTGCTACAGTTCCTATCGGCCATCGGCCGATGAGACGAGTCAAGATCGGCTTACAGCCGATTGGCTCATTGATTTAACACTTTCTATCTCCTTGTCAATTGCAGGGTCAAATTGACTGGCACGCCTACGAACCTCAAGATTTTAGGACCTGCACTGGAGTGAAGCAAATCTCCCAGGCCTTCGCGTGTCTCCAGACGCCGAGCAGCCCCCAGCGGTTTTCGGTGTCAGCACACCCATCCCGGGCCTCCGGGGCAGGGTAGTCGAGTTGTGGCTCTGAGGCGGCGGATGGGGGTGCCTCGGTCGGCCGAGGGGAGACCCGCGGCGGAGGCGACGCGGTGGCCCCTAGCTCAGTCGGACCAGGCGATGGTTGGCAAGCCGTCTCACCGTCTGATGGGGAGGCCGGAGGATCTTGCCCTACGAAACTAGACAAGTCAAAAGAGAGAGAGAGAGAGAGAAAGGAGGAGAAGAATGAGGGCACCCCAGAAATGCATTATGGAGAGTAATTATTACGACAACGCGAAATATCTAGATGGATGGGGTCTCAAATAAAAACCGAATAAATGCGGTAACCATCCATCCTCATTGCAGCCTTGCCATAATCTTTACCCATTCACAATACAAATCCAACGCGCCGTATTTAGAAATAAAGAAATATTTGGAGAGTTGATTCACCAGTCCGAAATGGCGAAATGTGCCCGTCAAACCACACGAAAGTGGCGACCAAACACGATACACACTTCTGGGGACATGGTCTACGGTTGAATCAACATCTATGCATCTCATCATTTCTAAATTCTTACTAATGTGTGACTAGCCCAGGAAAGCTCTAGTCCCACATGTTCATCTTAGCAATTGATAAACATCACAAGTACTCTAAAGATGGATAAAAATGCAGCAGGGTTATATATAGTACATAGGGGGTTCACACCCTAATTCATCACAAAGTAACACAAAAGATAGTAGCGGAAAATATAAACATCAAGGATAAAACCAGTGGTGCCAAGCCCAACCACAGGGCAACCAACTGGGGCAGAGCTCAACTCCAACTACACATTATCCTCGCCACCCTTGGCGGGATAATAGTATACCACATCAACGTTGTCGATATCCTCTCTTGAAAAGATACAGCGTGTGTACGAATGGTACTTAGCTAGACTTACACAATATTAATATTACAAAGGAGCAATGCTAGTCTCTGCATCAAGGAATATGGCTAAGTTGAACTGGTTTTGCATAAAGCTAAGTTTATTGAGCAAGATGATACTTGAAACTATAAGCGTTTGCAAAATATAGCAATCTGAATTTTAAGACAGCAAGCATATAGTTCTGAAAATGGAATATAAATAAGCACAAACCATGCTCTAATCATCATCCATGGGCCACCATTGCCCAAAAATATATGCTACACAACCATACCATTTTTCATGACTAAAACCAAGTCATATTTAACATCAAAGCCTCTTTTTATAAACCCATCCATCCATGACTATCCTAAGTCGTGATATAACCATATAATCCCATAACCACATATCCCAAGTTGGATGCTAACATAGATTGACTAACACATCAAGCGGTCGTCCTGTAACCGTGGACACAGCTATTAGAATAGTTTTTACTCTGATCAGATGTGTACATCTTTACCCACACGATGTGATAGAAGCCAAACGGCTACACTCTAGTTTGATCCATACCCGTCGGTACCCACACTCTACACAGTGAGTGCGGACTAGAGGTCACAACAGAACCTTTCCCACGCTTAGCTCCAACCACCTAAACCATGTCTGGGCCCTCGACGACTTAGTCACGTGCGTGCGTGGTGACTAAGGCGGGCTCACCATCGCGAGAGGCACCTCCAGCCAGCCAAAACTAGGCGTGCTCGAGGCCCTCCAAAGGAAAAACCATCCTCACGACTGATGGACGGGCATAGATGGCCACAGCCTCCCGTGCTACTAAGTTAAGCTGTCCCATTCTCGGCGTGTGGAAGTACGTAGGGTGCTTGAATAGACGTCAACATGTTCGGTCCTTAACGACCCAGACGGAGCTACATGCATCGGGGAAACACCATCCCTTCATCGCCCTATCATCCGTCCAAGTCAAACATATTCTCAATTATAAATCAGAAGTTATTCTTTTCAGATTTTAACCCATCCATTCGTATTAAACTAGTTTTGCACCGATAGCTCCATCTATCGGATATTTCTAAGTCTAGAAATAAGCATGGCTAAGCATTCGATAAAATAAAAGTATCTCAAAGTCCTTAACCAGGGGTGACAAGGTATAAACATGGAATCAACAACCAAGGAATGGAAATGCATACAATTGGACAATATTGACTTTACCCGTTTTCCCATTTTAAATAGACCGAAACATGCATATAGATATTGTTTTCGCAAACAAATAAATTTATAGAAGACATAGATTCAATATGCTTAGATGCTTACCTTGCTGCTGCGATGGTTCACACTCAACTTTAGGTTCTTGCTCCACGTACTCTGAATTGTCTGAATCGACCGAATAAAAGCGAATATGCAAATAAGAATCAATTAAATATGTCTATGCAAAAATGATCAATAAATGCTGAGATAAATACAGTAGGTCTTTAACATTTTAAAGTGGATTTTAGTGAAAGAATTATCTGAAAATCTGTTACGGTTTATGAGTTACAAAAATAACAAGATAGAAAGGCTGAAAATGACAGTTTTGTAATTATTTTTATTGTAACCTTAAGTTATTGTATTTGACTGACATTTTCTATTAAGATTTCAAGAAGGCAAGTATTTTTAATATAAAAGAGCATAACCTACTAGTTCTAACAAAATTAGGTTCACTGGATTTTGATTTAAAAATGATTTAGTTGTGGATTTTACAAGTTTATCGAAAAAGAAAGGTTAGAAAATAGTTAGGCCTATTTTGAGAGGTAGTTTTTTCAAATACAAATTGTTCATAGTAAAGGTTATAACTTTCTGAGTTAAACAAAAGTGGTTTCATATTTTTAGCAGTTAGGATGAATTTTCTAGAAATTTATCAACTTCTAGGTTGTAAAGAGGTATATAAAAGATATTTCCATTTTTAGCGAAAAATCCTACACAGAAGTTCTCACTTTTTATTTTACAACACTAACTAAAACATTTTTATGAATCCATAGAAATTTGGTTCACCTCAAAAGGAGTTATAATGGATTTTATAGAAATATTCCAAGTTCCTAGGCACAAAATAAGTTACTTTTGCTTCATATTATTTTATAGATATTTTCTGTATAGAAGTGGTCATATTTTATTTGACAGTATTGAAGTTTACAAATGTACAGAACTAACAAAATTGGTTTCACTCAAAAAGGAGTTAAAATGAAATAGTTATGGATTTCCAAAGTTTGATAATTTTTTTGTTGTAAATTTAACTCCTTAATTATTTTCCTAATTCTTTCTCCTTTCCTCTTTTTCTCCCAACCCGGGCCCATCTGTCGGCGGCACAGAACAGGGGAGGCGCAGGCAGATCGGGCCGCCAGCTCTGTCCGCCGGCTCCGGCGGTGAATGGCGGCTTGGTTGCCGGTTTGGCCAAAAGAGAAAGCGTAGCCGAGGTCCCTGCGAACCTAACGGTGGTCGGAAATTCACCGGTGATGGACCGTAGCTCGAGCGGCGGCTGCGTTCGGGTCGCATGTGGATGTGCCAAAGCAACCACAAACCGAGCTGGGAAATGCATAGAACGGGTGTTAGGGGTCCCCAGGAGACTTACCGTGCTTCGGGATAGGTTGGGCGGGCTCGCGAGAGGCCCGACGACGGCGAAGTACTCCCGGCGGCGGCAAAAACCTTCGGGTTCACGTGGTTGGCTCGATTCGCTGCTTGCACGGTGGAAACAACACATGCAGGAGGTTAAGGAGGTCACGAGGATGCTACCAGTGCGAGGAATCGGAGCAAGGCTCACCGGTTGAATGGGATCGGGCTTGCCGGAGCTCCGTCGGAGACGAAGAAGATGGCGGCCGATCTCTCTCCTCGCTGCACCGAATTGGGGGATTCTTGGGGCGTCCTGCTCCTGGTTCTAAGGCGGCGTTGGTGGTGAAACGGCTCGGCCGGAGACGAGCTTGAGAGGCGGGAACGCCGGCGCGACGGCGTGGCTGCACGACGGCGACGTCGCTGCGCGTGCTGGGCAGGCTCCCGAGTGTCTATGGCGAGGCGGCGTTCCCGGCGATTGACTGTGAGATAAGAGACAAGATTATGGCAGGAGCTATGGCATGCGGAGGGGAGTAGGGAACGTGGAAGAGACGGCAAGATCGCCGGAGGACCGAGCGGCGACGGCGGCTTGTTCTCCACGGCCGGCAGCAAAGAAGAGGAGGAACAGGGAGCCAGAGGAGCTCTCCCTCGGTTTGTCAGCTCTCAGGTGGAGTTTTGAGGTTAGGCTAGCTAGCTGGAAGAGTTAGAGGGCGAGAGAACGAGTTCTTCACATGCCATGACATCAAACACGCGTCGACAACCTCCTGTGCCGACCCAGGGCATATTTCTTCGCTTGGGTTAGCTGGACAGAGGGCTGGGCGAGCCAGGGACACTGCCAGGTGGGTCCAGGGCGTGGAGGTTTAGAAAAACCAGAGAGGTTTGGGTAGAAAAACTGGTGAACACTGTCTTTGAGGGATTTTCTGGATTTTTCTCTTCCTCTCTCTTTAAAAATCGAATTAAGTAAGTAAAACTGGTGTTAAAAATATGGGGATTTTTGTGTAGCTATCCCAGGCTACCTAGGTTCCATTTTCGAAAGTTTCACACAAAAATTCAAAATGGTTTGTTCACAGAAATTCAACAAAAAGGACCCAGGCTGAAACTTGTTTGAATTTTTAAGGGTCTAAAGTAATGAAATAAATTTTGGAAAAATTATATTAATTCATGATAAATAAACTAATATTTGAATAAATTATCTCCCATATACAATTCTGTTCAAAAAGATGCACTTTTTAAAATGTTTGGTTTTTGCCGATTAGGGTTTAATTATTACAAACTAAAATTTTGCAAGAAGCGATAATGCAAAAGTTTGAAAAGCGCACTCTAATGACAGTAGGACATAACACTAATTATCTGAAATTAGATTTAGGGCTGTGACAAAGAAGAAGCAAATAATGCGACATGCCCACCTGGCAGGCATACGTCCCACATAGTCTCCCCGCTCCCTTCGGCGGACAAGACGACAACCTCCCGCTCCTCGAAAGAGCTGGAAGAAATCCTCACGGCGGCCTCCGAGGATGGGTCGTTGGCCACGGCCTTCGACACGGCCGACGCAGGGCGGCGAGCCTGAAGAGGGACCGCAGCTATTGGAGGCGTGGCCTTCGACGGTCCCTTGGACCTCTTCGCGCCGTGGACGTCCTCCACACCACGCTTGCCTTTCCTTTTCCCCCTATAACGCCCCTCTCCCGTTAACTCGTACAGGTTAACAGAGGAGGAACTCTATTACCTGTAATACCTGTACCAGTTCCAGGAGACCAGCTGGTACATACAGGACATCGGTGGATCACGGCCAAACCTGCTTTATTTATTATACAGTCTTTACATAAGTTGCAGCCTCGCACAGAACCCAAGACATGCAACGATACATTACAAAAGTAAGCAGCGGAGAAACACGGGTAGACCTAATCCCACAAGCAAGGCTTGGGACCTAGATTGAAACCCTAAAACTCATCGTACTCGACTTGATCCTGATAGTACTGGCCGAGGGTGGGGTCTTCATCTTTATAGACTTCTAAGAGGAAGTAAGCAAGGGTGAGTACACGAGGTACTCAGCAAGTCACGGAATTTATGTGGCATGCAAGGTTTAGCAAGGAAGGTTAGGGTTATTTTGCAAAAGTGGTTCTCAAAGATTTTGTGGTTTTAAAGGTCTAAGTGTGCTCTTTGAGTTGTCGGAAAGAAGCTCACGCTTCAATCCATTCCGTGAGTTGCTTTGCAATAACTCACCACAATTAAGTTAATCGGGAAGAGACTCGCGTCTCAACCCATTCCACAAGTCTGAGACTTGTCACAAGATTTCGATTCGGAGCGTACCATCCCATAGTACCTCCATTTAGGTGGATTCTCTTTATTTCAAAACTTGCCTCTTAACTCAGACAACTCAACTACGGTGTCATCCGACACCCCAGGTCACACAGGCCCGTTTCAGGCCACACAGGCCATCCATCAGTCACACAGACCGATTCTGGTAATGGTTCCCAACCAGCAAAACAATTGCACAGATATTTATAAAATAAAATCTACGCTAGAGAAATCACTTCACATCCGCCCATAACCGTGGGCACGGCTGTTCGAACAGTTCATAGACCTTTGCAAAGGGTGCACGCTTTTCCCACACGACGCGAGCTTACTCCCACACTGGCCAAGCGGGAAGGTTCGTGACAAGGCCTTTCCAGAGCCTTCCTAGGATAGCACGTTGCCCTATAAATGGGTTCTCTCAACCAAGTACCAGGAACTCATTTCCTGTACTCAGGGAACGGGGTATATCGCCCCCTTGGCACCCAACCGCTCCCACATTTATTAGCAACCGAAAATGATCCTGGGAACGCTAGTTACTTGGCCAGGGGTGTCCCATTCCACCCGTGTGGTCACACTGTTATATGCTCAGTGCAATTCCTTAAGGAAACGGTCCTTAAATGTCACGTGAAGTCGGAGCCACACAGGCAGCGACAACTCGTAACCAAATTTTTATAAAACTATTTTATTTCGCAAACACTTGACCAAGGGTGTCGAGGGTTAAAAAAATTATTTTATTTAAAACCCTAGTTTTTCCCATCGTCATAATTTTAATTCAGAAAAAAGGGGTCATCGATATCCGTACACAAGTACGAATATCAAGATGACAGGGGTTACGAAGGACAGGGCAACAATTTATTCAAGGCAGGGTCAAATGTAGCAAATAGGTTAGGCCTGACGGATTCGATTACGAATCGCGGCCGATAATAGTCGTGTTCCTAATTATGCAAGTAAATTACAATAAAATTTAAATCATGGGTCCAATATGGTCAAGGGTGACTTGCCTTGCTTGAGATCTTGCGAGTCTTCGACAAAAACTTCCTTCGGCGACTCCTCGGAAACGGCCTCTACGCGTTGCAAAAAGAAAATATGCAAAAACACCAAGAATTAGAACCTATCTCATACAACTAATAGTGCCAATGTGTAGATCTCATTTTTAGAAAACTTTTGAGAGTTGAATGGGCTCAAACGGAGTTACGGTTTAAAAGTTATGAATTTTCATAGTTAAATCATTTTCTTGAGAATAGAAGTATTAAAATTATTTGGGAAAGAAAAGAAAATTAAAAGGAAAAGGAGACTGACTAGTGGAGCCCTAATGTCAGAGGAGAGAGAGAGGGCTGAGGCTGACATGTGGGGCCGGAGCAATAGTGAGAAAGAGAGAGGATGTAGGACTGACGTGTGGAGTGGCTTGTCAGGAGGAAAGGGAGCCACTGACGTGTGGGCTCGGTGTGTCAGAGGAGATGGGGACGCTGACGGGTGGGGTTGGCTTGTTAGCGCTGGAGGAAGAGAGCGGAGAGACTGGCGTGTGGGCCTGGCGTGTCAGTACGTGTAGGGGATAACAAAAGCGCCGACAGGTGGGGCCGGTTTGTCAGCGGCTGAGAAGGAGTGCAAGGTGTCCGGTGGGTGGCCCGTGCCGGCTGATGCGACACGTCGCATGGCATGCCACGTCGGCATGGACCGCTGGGTTGGCCACGGCGGGAGATCGACGGCCAACGGTCGCCGGAGTCGATCTCACTGGCGGCGGCGAACCACGGTGAGTGGCCGACATTGACGGAGAGCAGAGGGGACAAGGATTCTAGTGAACGGCTCGGATTGGACTATCGGGCGGTGGAAGATGGTCAGCAACGGTCGTCCCGAACCGGCGGCGGCGGCGGAGGGAAAAGGTCATCGTCGGCGACCATTTTGGTGGCGGACTGGCTCGGGTTTTGGTTGTGTGAGTGCGGTGTCTCGTGAGGAAGCTAGGGGAGGGGTTATTTGGGCTTTACCTGAATAATGGAGGAGAAATCGAGTCGGCGACTATGGCGGACAGCGGAGGAGGGAATTGGGCATTTCTGATTCTGAGGCTAATCGACGGCGGCAAGGGGTGGAGAAGCTTCCTGGTGGTTTGGGGATCTCAACGGTGGCGGTGGTTTGTCCGGAGAGGTTCTGGAACGGCAGCGGCGCTTGGGTCAAAACACGGCGGAGGGAGAGGCACGGCGGTGAGCTAGCTCGGGTGCTCGTCTTGGTGACTGGAATGAGAGGGAATGTTTCCCTATATATAGCGGAGCTCGGGCGCTGTCTGAGGGCAAACAAAGGCGGTGGGAGAAGGGATAAGCTCGAGCTCGGCTGACGGGACATAGCAATGGCGAAGCTCGCTGTGGCTTGTGTCATGCGCGGTAGAGGTGAGAAATGGAATGGGGAGATGACGGCGAAGCGATGGGACGGCATGCCCGCGCATGCTCATTGACACGTTGACATTTGGCGTCTGATGGTGAGGGAAAAAGCGACTGTGTCATGCTTTCTGACTCCGGAGCTCACAGCGACGATGGTGGAGCGGGTCTCTCGCCAGTGCTGACACAAGGCGGGAATGGCGAGGCCGACAGGGAAGCTCCGGGGTTTAAAAAGGAGGAGACAAGGCAGTATGGCGAGGAGAGATTTCGAGAGAGCTCGGGAGAGAAGAGAGAGAACGGGCGAGCGAGCGGTGGAAGTAGGAAGACGACGACAGTGTCGTCGGTTGACTTGTGGGTCCGAGCGGCAGAGGAGATCTTGTCCGTCCGCGCGCGAGCATCGGGCGGCCCGAGGAGAGACAGTGCCAGAGCGGCTGACATGCGGGCCTGCAGGGATTTAATCCTAGGCGCGCGCTCGGCTAGGCCGAGCGGGCCGCGCAGCGAGGAAAAAGAAGCAAGCCGAGAAAGGTTGAGGACAGCCTGGCTTGCACAGTAGTTTTTAATGTTTTTCCAGAGATTGATTTTGGATGGTTTTGAGGATTTGAATTTTGGGGATTGATTTGAATAGGGTTTTTGATTTTTGCAAAAATCTGGGGGATTTTGTAGAGGTTCTAGGGCTGATTTTTGGAGAAAAATTGGAGATCACACGTAGGCCCAAAATTCCAAACTCGAATAAAGAACCATTTTGAATTTAGATTTTTATTTAAAATAGTTTGGCACAAAAATAAAATGCAGCCATTACACCCCCCTTTCTCGGCCTCGGAATGCTCCGACTCAGGGAGGGAAGGCAGTGCCAGAAGCTCCAGATCAAATCTCTTGGCGATCTGGTTCCGGCGCTCCCATGCCCCAGTGCGAGCCAGCCGAGCGGCCTTCTCCTTCGGCAGCAGCCGCCCGAGGATCCGCTCGGCCTCCAGGATCACAGCCGAGACTGGCTGCAGCTAGTTTGCAACGCCACACGATAAGCATAAGGAGAAAATGAAGGGAAGATGTATATCATGAGCGGAGCAGAAATGGACCTGACAAGTCCACCGGGCCGAGATAGTCCCCCATCTTGTCCCGGGTTTCGGAGGAGAGGGAGTGCTTCCATCTCACCTTAAGCGGGGTCACGCGGAGCAAGCAAAAGTCCTCTGCAAGGTCCCTCATCCCTTGGTGCAGGGAAAGGCACCGAGAAATGGAGTTCAGCTCCAAAATCTCGGGCTCCGATGCGTCCACCTTTGAGGCCCAGCGGTACAGGATGTCCTGGTTGGTGGAGCGGAGCCCCGAGTCCACCCTGACGCGCAAGTAGAACCAGTAGGACGGCCACCCCAAGGCCCATCGCTCGCTCGCCGCATGCGCTGGGAAGTACTCCTCCGTCCCGGGGCAGAGCTAGAAGTTGATACTGGCAAAATTGAGCACCCGGGTCACTCCGTCTTCAACCACCTTCTTGGGCTGGTAGCTTGCGAAGTGGAGGGCCGTGAAGTGACGCGCAGAGGCTTGGCGCCCATCCACCCGCATGACCCATTCATAAATGGCCAGGTGTGCCATGGCATTGGCCGTCAGCATGGGGAGATCGACAATGAAGAGATCGAGCACCCCGGCCACGAGCAGGACAGGCGCTGCGCATCACCCGCGCAGGTAAGATTCCCCGCTGCCACGAGCATGGCGATGTGGCGTGGCAGGATCTGAGACCGCCCCAGGTGGCTCGTCTGCTCCGAGTATGCCTAGCTCGCGTGGAGTAGCCCGCCGCCTCCCTCGGAGTCACCGCCGTCGTCCTAATCACCGACGCGGTCGCCAGTGCTGTCGTCACTCGGGGCCACAGCGGCCATGGCCCTGCTGGAGCTGGCGGCCACTGGCCGCCGTGACGCTTGACCAGTATCGTCGCTCCCCACACCGTCACGGTCTTGCTGTACATCCCCGCCGGTGCTGGCTAGCCAGCCGGACGCCACCACCTCCTCAGCGTCACTCATGGCCGCCTGAGCTTGCTGCCGATGATTAGCTGCCGGCGGCAGGAGAGTGTGAAGAGAAGGGGGAGAAGCTCGAAGAGTGAAGCCGGCGGCGAAGAAGAGAAGGAGACAGAGGCCGATTGCACAGGAGCAGGCAATGGACGAGTAAGATGAAAATGTTTCCCGGCCACGGCTTTATGTGCAAACACGCGCACGCGCCGTGCTTGTTCGCCTGCCCTGCTAATCCCAGCACGACGCGCGTCCGACGTCGGCCTGACCACGCAACATGGCGGGGCCCACCATCACATCAGGAGTTAGAGCGGGGCTACCAAGGGGGAGTCCAATGGGCCTTGACCAGAATAGTTGTCGGAGATGCTGGGAGAGAGGCGGGGGCTCGACCCTGTCCCGAGCCTCGAGCCCCCAGGGGCTTTTGTTGGAGGGACCCCTCCGGTAGGCTCCGGGATCCTCCGGAGGGGACCTCCCACTCTGGTGGCTCCGCGGGAGACCAGGGCCCCCATGGAGGGCCCCTACGGACGGAGCCTTGCCTTCTGGTGGAGGGATGCTACGGAGCCCCTCAATTACTACCAACCGAGTCGTCAGCAATTAAGGCCTCACCTACCAGCCACCTAGCTTAGGGTCTCCGCGGGGCAGAACGGCAGTCTAGGGAAGCCCGAGAATCCCAGTGTGGACAGGGATCCCGGGATCTCCGGGAGGCCGTCGGTACGGTCGGGTGGCCGGGCCTTCCTCCCCAAGGAGTTTTGAGGAGGCCCCCTATTCCGGGCCCACCTGTCATAGTGTCTCCTACCTTACCCCCTATAGGGAACGAGCATGTTTTCGGTAGCCTCAGGCCACTATATAATGCGTGGCTTGCTCATTGTAAACGAAACAAGAGGATTTTCTCTCCAATATATAGCCTTGTTACTTGGGTTCCCTATGTGCTCCTAGATCACTCCCAACAGTTCCCCACGTGTTAGGATTAGTTCCAACAGTTGTCACTCTCTGATGAGTAATTAAGGGTTGGTTTGCTTTAAAGCCAAAACAAATTTTACTAATTTTTGCGTATATATCCACTCATATGGTACTTTATCATATGATTTATATGAGATCCATCTATCTAGAGATCGTCATATACATCTAAAAAACCGTATGTTTTGGAAGAAGCTCATACAGTTTGGGAAGGGGTTTTTGTAGAGAAAAGAAGAGTCTACTTCAACCGGTATGCTGTTAAGCATGGTCGTACATAACATACAAATCACACGTGGAAGAGGAGGATAATTAGCTAGTCAGTACCCACTAGGGGTTCTTTTCACATTTCCCTCACATTACTACTTTGCTATTAGTCACCTAGGAGTATTTAGCCTTGCAAGGTGGTCCTTGCTGATTCACATGGGATTTCACGTGTCCCATGCTACTCGGATCAGAGCGTAAGCTAGTGATGCTTTCAGCTACTAGACTTTAGATAGGCACATTTTGACATAGCAAATATTTTGGAAAGATCAAATTGTGTTTGATTAGGGCCAAAATTGACCTTGTCATTTTTTCTCTCTCATCATGTTGGAGACAGGCCGCAACCCCTTCGGACTATCCCCCTCGGAAGGCTCAAGACTGAAGCCACTCAACAGAGCCCCTTTGGTGGCCCAAGACCGAAAGCATGAAGGCGAAGGGCCCAGCTCGGAGGCAAAAGGCACAGTGCACTTAGCGAAGACGAAGGACTTCGGGATAGAGTACTGAGGCCGCTGGCGAAAGACCTAGGAGGGCCGAAGAGGCGGCCCGGCGGGCAGAACCTTGTGGCGCCCGTCTCGACTAAGAAACAAGATGGCCAAAAAGGTCGAAAAGCCCATCGAGGGCCCGGCCCACGTAGCAGCCTCGTGGCCTGCGTGACGGCCCAACAGCTCGTCAGAAACCTGTAAATAGAAAAAGACGGGAATACCACCTGTAAATAAAACCTTGGAGCCTATAATTGTACCTCTGGGCCTATAAATAGGTACCCATGCCACTGTAATGGCAAGGTTTTTGAGATTAATACAAAAGATTTACTACTACAGTCTACTTCCAGATTTCACAGTTGTTCTTCGACAACACATCAATAATATTACCTTTTTTTCATAGGCTGGCCAAAGTTTAGATTCAAACCAAAACTTTTTTTACTGTTTGTGTGACCCAAAAATTGATAAGGCTATTTTTAGGCCATGAACTAAATCAGCCCTAAGTAACTCATTTTTCCTAGCAGAGTATAAAATAAGAATAAGAGAGTTATTTGATCCACTTCTTAATCCCTGTTCGTGAATCTACAACTTGAAAAACGTGACTAGATAGAGGCAGAGCGAGAGTAGTACAGCTCCAACCGATCTCCGGCAACATCAACATCAACGCATCTTTATTCAGTTTTCAGGTCTTCAATATCTGGTCGACTAGTTGCATTTGTGTCTACTAGCATCAACATCTGTATTCATTGTCATACTTACAACGACAAAGATGCATGGGTGTCTGCTTGCACGTACCTTCAAAGAATAAAAGAGAGGCAGGGCATGTGTGAACGTCGGTTCCACTCTCGTGCACCTCGTGTTGCATATGCCCGTAGCAGATTCTGCCACTGTGGTCTGATGCCGACGCATCACGTGCTTCATCTGTTCCAAAATATATTTCTAGTTTATTTAGTAGACATTAAAATTAAAAAGACTTTGATATTACTCAATAAATATAGAATAAATGAAGATGAAAGAATAGACGAGGATAAGATTAAAAAAATTTAAATATAAAATAATTAATGAAATAAGTAGTACTATAGATACTATTAAAAATCTTTATATCATGGAATAAGATTTAAATTCTAAAATTTTTTATATTTTAACACATGTTGGCATGGGCCTCTCCTGCTGAGAATAGAACTGGACGACGGTTTGGCAGTTCGATGGATTGTGTTAGGTTCATCATCTGGGCGTATAGAATGGATAGGCGATTTTTTTTATTTTTATATTTTTTAATAAAATATTTACAAAATTACATTTTCATTTCAAAAATTTACAGAAATATACTCCCAACGCTCTTTGGGAGGGCGATTTAATGACGTGGCTGACGGCCGTTAGCACTTTTGCAGGCGGCCCCTGGCCGCCCAAAAGACGCCCTCCCAGAGGGCGGCAAGGGGGCCGCCTGCAAAACGACGGCCGTGGGGCCGGCCATTTTAGAGGCGGCCTCCTGGCCGCTGAAATGCCGCCCTCTAGGAGGGCGTCAAGGGGACCGCCTGCAAAACGCCTACAAAACGCTGGCCGCGCAGCCGGCCATTTTGCAGGCGGCCCCCTTGACGCCCTCCTAGAGGGTGGCATTTCGTTGGCCAGGGGGCCGGGTCGGCCATTTTGCAGGTGGCCCCCTTGCCGCCCTTCGGGAGGGCGGTTTTTAGGCTGTCCAGTATAAAACCTCCCACAGACCGAAAAAATGACATAAAATTCATAGAAATTACAGAAAAAAAGAAGAGAGAGCTGAGAGCAAGGCTGAACCAAAGCAGCGAAGCTCTACCGGTTTGCTGATTCATCTACAGGTAAAATCTATTGTCCCTTTGCAATTTCTATTTCTATGCAAAAATTGATGTAGTACTATACTGGTTACGTGTATAGTACTATATAAAAATAAGTTGTTACTTGTAGATGTGTAGGTTTTTAGTTAATCTGTTAGATGACTTAGTTTGTGTAGAGATGATAGTTATAAAATATCGATTACACGGTTTTAGATGTGAGGACAATGTTGAATCTAGTTTAACTGTATTTTTTATCAACAGATATATCAAATAAAGTGCTATTTCAGTTATTTCACGGGCAAGGGAATGTTAGGTATGGTCCACAAGTTGTAGATCTGTCGGAGTTTAGTTTAACGGCTAAGGACATTGATAAGCCAGCTGAGAGAAGTTTCGTGTTAGTGTACAATTGGCTAATGCGAAGCTTTCGACTCGATCCCCAGATCAACGCAATAAACTTGTATGTTGTAGTCAGTCGTGCAGTTGAAGGTTTTTTTAGGAACTAATGCCGGTGGATTGCACTGCCAGTTGCAGATGGTACGTGGAGAATGCATTCCAACGTGGTTGGCCACTGTGCATACTTGTGTCGGTGTATGAGAAGGATAACACCGCTGCTGCAATAGCCGTACAAGATGATGAGGGTCCAAGTACGGCGGGAGGAGGTGATGCCGAAACAATGGAAGAAAATGAAAGAGGGAATAAAGAAGATAGACAGCCAACAGGTGTGGCAGATGAGGGAGAACTAATTGACACCATCGTCGAAGAAATGGATAGGGAAGACGCTGAAAATGAGCATGGAGAGTATGATGATTCGTCCGATGAGGACAACGTGATGCCTGCAGAATGGAGTAATGAGGACTTCTCTGGCCTTGTTATCTCCGAGCGGTATCATGTGCCATGGGAGTATAAGGAGAATGAGGTCATCCAGGGGGGCTAAATATGCATATGTAGAGGATTTGAAGGATGCAGTAAAACAATGGGCGGTGTCACTTCAAAGGGAGTTCTCGGTCGTGAAGTCAAGCAAATCAGTATATGAAGTGAAGTGCGTGAAGGATGGGTGTCCATGGCGGGTGCACGCATTCAAGGGTAAATGGAAGGATTATTGACAAGTTTCAATCGTGACCGAGCATTCATGTTACTTACCCGGTGTTGAAAAATATCATAGAAATATGACATCTGTATTTATTGCAACAGAGATGTACTCCCACATTGTGAACAACCTGAGGTACGAACCAAGGTCAATTGTTAGACATATTGAAGAGAAATTCAAATACACAATTAGCTATGCTAAGGCTTGGAGGGAAAAACAAAAGGTTGTAAAGATGAGGTTTGGCACATTTGAAGCATCTTATGATAATTTGTCTTGTCTGTTAGCCTGTATTCTTCAGAGGAATCTAGAGACCTGCTACGACTTAAAAGCCTTTCTATCAATTGACCATGGTAATAAAAGTGTGTTGCAACGAGTATTCTTTTCATTAGGTGCTTGCATTAAGGCATTTGTGCATTGTCGTCCCATCCTCTACATCGATGGGACATTTCTGACCGAAAAGTACAGATGGTAGATATTAACAGCAATTGGAGTTGATGGGAACAACCAAGTTCTACCGGTGGCTTTTGCTTTTGTTGAATGTGAGAACACTGATAGCTGGTATTGGTTCCTAGAAAGGGTTAAGTCTGCAGTTGTACGGATGAGGCCAGACGTATGCCTCATACATGACCGTCACACTGGCTTGCTACGGGCAATTGAGGAATTGAGGGATGGATGTGCTGAGAAGGGATACCCACCAAGGTGGTCAGATGTCCAAAGTAGATGGTGCATGCGTCATATGGGTGCTAATTTCTACAGGCAATTTAAGAATAAGCACCTTATGGATCTTTTCAAGAGACTGTGCGCCCAGAATCAAGAGAAGAAGTTCAATGAGCTTTGGAGGAAGTTGGATGAGCTGACCACTAAACAAACAGAAAAACAGTCCAGGAGGGCTACCCTTGTAGGGGATGAGGCTCCATAAGCTCTTGGACCTCTATCAAGTGACGGATCTCGTATGAGAAGAAGGTCGGCATCCTCGGTTAGAAAATTTTCAGAGTGGATTGAGAATGAGCCAAAGGAGAAATGGTCATTGTTGTATGACAAGGATGGTTCTCGATTTGGCATAATGACCACAAATTTGGCAGAGGTTTATAACTGAGTGATGCGTGGTGTTCGAGGCCTCTCACTTATTGGCATAGTTGAATTTATCTTGCATGGCACATGCAAGTACTTCAGAGATCGGTTCAGAGAAGCCGGGCCCTCAATGGTGGATAATAATCTTTTCTTTGGCACACTACTGACTAAGTACCTGCAAGGTAAAAGTAATAAGGCCCGAAGACATCGAGCTATACCTCAAGGTACACGAGAACACATATTTGAAGTATTGTATGTCTGTCGATGTTTTACACCGGCAATATGAATATGGGGCTACTCGGCGGATGGAAACTCGGTGGATTGCAAAGGAACACAAGGAGATTTTATACTGGTTCAGGCCCTCGTTGTGAGGTAATACCCTATGTCTAGTTTGTATGTATTCCTTTGAGGAATTATGGTGGCGATTCTGATGAACCGTCTGGCCGTGCCCTCAAGGGACACCCTGCCTCCCCTTATATACTGGGGAACAGGGTTACAAGGTAGGAGTCCCCGTTGGATTACAACTAGGAGATCTCCCCTTAGAGATATAATGTACCCGGCTAGGACTATATATTCCTTATTGTACAAGGCAAGGTCTGCCGAGGGTTACCATATCTCTAATTACAAGGCTAGGTCCATCCTCTATCCGAGTGACCCATATGCTTGTTATGAGGTACCCAGGTCCTATGGCACCCACAGTAGCCCCTGAGACCTTCATAGTTGAGTCACAGCTGATGCCGAGTGCTCATCCTCCACGGTGAAGTCTTCCCAAGTGCATTGCTCCTGAGTACTCTTTGTCCGAGTACTTCTTCTCTCGAGTCCTGCTTCATGTCAGCTGGCAGCGAGGTTATGAAGGGCTTCATGTAGATGTATGAATAGTGCGCGCTGAATAGGCGCACCTATTAGGTGTAGCCCCCGACTTTGTGCTTAATTGTGAAGACAATTAAACATAAAGTCAAAGATCTTTAACCTGATAATCTTTCCCGAGTAGATTACTACTGGTATATGAGATTCTTTGGTATCATGTCAACCGGAATAAACTTTATAGTCTTGCCGAGTAGGGAACTACTCGTATATAGGACTCTTCGACTTCATATCAGTCGGAATGTGTGTTTATAGTCTTGCCGAGTAGGATGCTACTCGTACATGGGACTCTTCAGCATCATGTCAGCTGGAAAAAAGGGGTTTATAGTCTTTTCCGAGTGGCGTCCCACTTAGAAGTTAGACTCCTCCGCATCATGTCAGCGGGAAAAGATATCTATAGTCTCTCCCGAGTAGTGCACTACTCGGAAGTTAGACTCCTCCGCATCATGTCAGCGGGTAAAGATATTTATAGTCTCTCCCGAGTAGTGCACTACTCGAAAGTTAGACTCCTCCGCATCATGTCAGCGGGTAAAATACTGCTCATGGCAACTGATGGCCACGCATGTAGGCTGAGTACCACTTTATGAAAATAAATTCACGGTGTGGTTAGGCGTACCCGAGAAAGATACCTGCATCTCCAATTTTAATGAAGACCAGCTCGTGATCCTTGTAAGGATGTATCCTCGAGACCTGGTGGATACAACAGATACCCAAACATATATGTTTTAGTAATAAGGCTCTCATGAAGCATATCTGTTTACCTCATCGGCTCCTGTCAGTAGCACCAACACTATAATTTCAACTCAGCCTGCGGGCGGCCCACATGGAGCATGCTACTGTAGGAACTCATATCTTGGTGGCTGCTACCAAATAAGCCGGCCTAAGCCGACCTACCCAGCATAGCTCTATAGAAGTATCATCCATCGCATTTCAGGATGAGTTTTTTGGTGTCGGTAACCGCAATCAGCCAGAGAAATCCTTATCTGCAAGCCTTTCCGACTTATGTTCTGGATGCAGCCTGGTTGCCACAGGTGCCCGAGTAGGTATATTGCAGGATCTGCTTGCCCTCCTCAGGTGTGACGCGGTGCATGAGAACCCCGGATGCGCTTTGACGATGTAAGTCTTCTCTAACTTGGGTAAAGCCGAACAAGGTATCCGAACGTTGCATTAGCAGAGGGTTCGGTTGGCGACCCTCATGGGGCATACCCTATCCAACAGAGTTATGGCCAAATAAGGTACCCGACCCTTGCATTAGCATAGGATTCGGCTAGCGACCCTCATGGGGCATACCCGATCTGACAAAGTTGTGACCAAATAAGGTACCCGAACCTAGCATTAGCATAGGATTCAGCTGGCAACCCTCATGGGGCGTACCCTACTTAGCCGAGTTGCGACCGAACAAGGTACCCGAACCTAACGTTAGCGTAGGATTTGGCTGGCGACCCTCATGGGGCGTACCTTACCCAGTCGAGTAGTATACGACCCCCAACTAGCGCCGGAGGTCGGTTGTCAGCTCACATGGAGCGTAGCCGGGGAAGATGTCGTCCCGACTGGCGCAAGTACTCGGTCAGTAGCCCTTGTGGAGCATCCCGAGTGTATTTTGGCAGACTTATCCAGCCCCTGAGCGTAGGAGATAGGCTTGCAGCCCTGAGTTCCTGTCACGCGTATCCAGAGCTGGCCCTGCACTATAAAGATACCAGATGAGTAGCATCTGATGATGAAAACAATCACCCGAATAAGCGTATTTTACAATATATGTAAATACGAGCTCTTCCTCTTATTGATATTAATTTCCTCAAGTAGTTGACCCTTTACGTTTAAGCACTCTTCCCGACTAGTCATAGCCCCCTAGCGTCGGGAGTTGGCTCATGGCTCTTTCCCAGACACGCGTTTTGGGTGACTTGAGTTCGTCTTTCATGGAGCAAAGTTTCACGGATCAGGATTTATACTACTCGAGTACTTTTGCAATCATTTAAGAGCAAAAACAGAAAAAAGTGCAGCTTGTACACCTATTAGGTGTAAGCGGGCTGCGGCATTGCTAAAGCCGAGTGAAGAAATATTTATCAGGAAGCGACTTAGCTGTTCGGTATTTGGGAGTGGGGATGCCATCCTTGCATTCGGGCTTTTGAGCCCCCGAGCTTGTCACTTGTTGTCCTGATAATCTTCAGTTGTTGAAAGTCGAAGACGGTTGTGACCGATTGCCACAATGAAGCCGTCTGACTTGTGTTTGCGACTCCCGACTTTAGTCGGGACCGCGTCGTTGGTGCCCTCCCGCTTCTTTTGTCAGGGTGCCTTCTTGTCATCGAGGGCCTCAGCCACAGCGTTAGCCGAGTCGGCGTAGTTGTTCGCCATGTCGAATAAAGCCTTGACAGACTTAGGAGGCTTCCGCGTGTATTTGTCGATGAACGAGGTGTTTTTGACTCCTTTTCGAAAGGCGGCGATGACAACCTCATCCTTGATCATTGGGATTGAATTCTTCTTCTCAGAGAACCTCTTGATGAAGTCACGAAGAGACTCATTCTTTCTTTGATGTAACTGATACAGGTCGTACTCGGAAGATGGCCTCTCGTATGTTCCCTGGAAGTTGGCGATGAGGCGTTCCCGGAGTTCTCCCCAGGAGCCGATTGATTGCTTGGGAAGTCCTGTTAGCCATGTCCTCGCTGAGTCGGCTAAAGCGACTGGGAGGTAGTTAGCCATGACTTTGTGATTTCCTCCGGCTGCTCGAATCACCAGAGTGTAGACCGTGAGCCAGGACTCGGGGTTGGTCCTGCCGTCGTATTTTTCGATGCCTGTAGGCTTGAAACCTAACAGCCAGTCGACCTGTTGTAGCTCCTGGGTGAAGGCTGGTATGCCTTCATCGTCATGAGGGCTCCGACTCTGAATACGGTGGCGAAACCGCTCGTGGTGGAGGCCGAAGCGCTCGTTCTCGTCTTTGAGTTGGTGTTGCTCGTCTTCGTCTCGTTCGCGGCACCGAGCGCTGATGTCTTGCTGAATGTTGCGCCGTGGTTGGCCTCGGAGCCACCAGTCGTTGTTGGGGTTGCCGAGTGACGTTTGGCGCGACTCCGTGCGCAACCGACTAGAGCCAGCCGCTCGGGGTCGCTTTGAGGCAGATGAGACTGCCGTTGGAGAAGCCGACCGATTGGTCGGTGTGAGGATATTGCTCGACTGTTGGTGCTGTTGACATGCAGCAGCGGTGAGCTAGGCTTTTATCCTTGCGATCGTCGGGGTGACCTAGTGATCAGGCCCGAACTAGAGTGTGTCCAGTAGAGTTGCAGCGGCCACGATGTTCTGTTGAGGAGTAATGAAGACGTTGTGGTCGCTGACTTGGGTTTGGAGGATTTGTTGCTGAGCGGTTCGCCCAGCCCTGCTTAGGTCGTTGTTGCGAGCGTGCAGGCGTCTTGCTTCCTCCTCTTGTTGTTCTCGCAGTCGCCGGGCCTCCTGCTCTTGCTGTTCGCGTAGTCGGTGTGATTCCTGAGTAGGAGTAGAGCCTCCGGATGCCATGAAGATTTCTCGCGGCAGAGAGAAGCTTGCCGAACTGCTGTCCGACTTAGAGTTGTAGTCCGACTGGAAGTTGTAGTCCAACTGAGAGTCGAAGTCAGAATAATTGATGGGGTTGATTACAACTCCGACCTCCCTAGGTCCGATCTCGAGCGGCTCGGGACCATATCCGAGTCGAACTCCAGGGGATCAGGTTTGCCGCGTCGGATGTAGATTGTAGATATCCGCGGTGTCGCCGAGTGCAAACGGGAAATTGACGATCTCTTCCTTTCTTGGCCCGATCTCGGCCGGCTCAAAACCGAGTCCGAGTCGAACACCGAAAGAAAGAGTTGTCCCTGGACTCGGGTGTATGGGAGATCGCTGCAGCATGTCATGAAAGATTGCTGCAGCATCGTGTGGGCCGACTGGCGCTGTCGGAGGATAAACCCTCGACGGCGGGAAGTCGTGAGACCCCCCCTTGGAGATTCGGCCAGGGGAGTTGTTTCTCAGGGGAAGTCGACGTCAGACGAATCGCCTGGCGCCCGGGAACAGGGGGCCCGAGCGGGAGGCGGAGAGATCCGGACCGTCCGATCGCGGTCCGGACCGTCCGAACCTAGGAGATCGCGCGGGGAAGAAGGGATCGGTGCACAAGGAAGACACGAGGATTTATACAGGTTCGGGCCGCCGGAGCGTAATACCCTACTCCTGTGTGTGTTTTGCTATGAGGTGGATGAATGTGGTATTGTGGTTACAAGGTGTATCTAGCTCACGGCCGGAGCCGGAGAAGAGGAACAGTGGCTAAAGAGTGAGCTCGGGAGCAGATAGCTGAGAGTTAGAGGTTCTCCGTTCCGTCTGTCTCTCCCCCCCTCATCGGCTTGGATCCTCCTTTATAGAACTCGGGCCGTCCACAGTGCCGGTACGCGGAGGGAGATATCTTCCGGTGAGTTCTCCTGTGCGCCCCTCCACCTGCGGTGCCCATGCCGGAGTTGGAGGAACGTCCCGTCGCCCCTGTTCGCCTGCAACGCCCACGCCAGAGCAGGTGCTGCTGCGGCACGTCGTCGTGAGAGGATGGAGCGGAGAGATGTGACGGCGCACGCCTCTGCCGCCTGGTCGTGGAAAAAGGGGCCTGCATAGTCAAAAGCTTCTGACTACACAGTGAACGAAGCCTCCATAGTCAAAAGTCTTCTGACTGCATGGTCGGAGGTCCACGGGGGGCCATCGGGAGACGCCCACACGTGGCAGAGTAGTTGGCAAGTTGGTCCGCGGAGTCCTTCCAGTGAATCGGCATCGGCATCGGCAGTCGGCAGTCAGCATCGGTAGTCGGTCAATCGGCCCCGGGCCTAGGCGTCGGCACCCAGGATCAGAAGGATCGGCGCCCGGGCACTGGAAGGATCGGCACCCGGGCACCCGGGCGATCAGCACCCGGCCGTCGGGCCCGGGCATCGGCGCCCGGCTGTCGGATGCTGACATCGGCGCCCGGGGCCGATGAAGATGGCGCCCCGGGCGCCCAACGGGACATTGACCATAGCCGGTCTTCTCTTCTGCAGAAAGTGGGCCCGGAGGGGCTGACGTGGCCAGAGATCCACGCGTCCCCGCAGAACGTGGGACCCCCAGTCCCACTTCGCCGACAGGCGCGGAGTCGGCTAGTTCCTCGGCCGATTGGATCGGGTCCGTCTCGGCCAAGGTGAGATTGCCTAACATGTCGGCGACGAAGTCGAGGCTTCCGAATTAGATTGTATCTTCAGGGGAGAATTTGCTGCCATCGACTCCGGTTGCTGGATCCATCGAGCTTGTAGATGTAGATCTCGCCGATTCCCCTACCTGGCACGCCAACTGTTGATGTTTTACACCGGCAATATGAATATGGGGCTACTCGGCAGATGGAAACTCGGTGGATTGCAAAGGAACACAAGGAGATTTTATACTGGTTTAGGCCCTCGTTGTGAGGTAATACCCTACGTCTAGTTTGTATGTATTTCTTTGAGGAATTATGATGGTGATTCTGATGAACCGTCTGGCCGTGCCCTCAAGGGGTGCCCTGCCTCCCCTTATATACTGGGGAACAGGGTTACAAGGTAGGAGTCCCCGTCGGATTACAACTAGGAGATCTCCCCTTAGATATAATGTATCCGGCTAGGACTATATATTCCTTATTGTACAAGACAAGGTCTGCCGAGGGTTACCATATCTCTAATTACAAGGCTAGGCCCATCCTCTATCCGAGTGGCCCATTTGCTTGTCATGAGGTACCCGGGGCCTATGGCACCCACAATGTCGACAAGGGCATGCGCGGAATCTACCGCAAAAGAGTTGTGTAGGAGTGCGTGCTGAAGGAAGATGGGACTTGCAAGTGCTCGTGCCAAAAGCCTACTCTGCTTCACAAGCCATGTTCTCATGTTATTGCCGCGAGTGGTGAGTGCGGAATAGAAGCTCGTTATTTTGTCTCACCTTATTTCAGAAAAGAAGCAATCTACAATACCTGGAGTGGAGAGATATACGGCTTCGGTATTGCAGGGACATTTACTATGGAGCATCCTTAAGCTATCTACATTCTTGACCCAACAAAATTGAGGGATAAAGCAGGTCGCCGCATGACAAGACGCATCTGTAATGACATGGATGAGTCAGAATCCGGTGGAAGACATAAACGTTGTTCAAAATGTGGCCAAATAGGACACACATATAAGAAATGCCCAAAGGATGTAACCGGTCCAAGTGCGGCGGAATCTACACCGTCAGGTTCAGGCGCTGATGGCAGTCGTCCTATGGGTGAAGGCACAACTTCAAGACGACCCCGTCTTACGTGTTTTCGAACATTTGGTGGTGCTTCGGTGTAGTGTAAGTCTATGCTTGATTTTTGTTGTACAACGATATGTACCGTACTGTTGTTTTTTATTGTCATATAATAATGATGTAAACCTTAATAATAATTTGTAATTTAGTTGTTCAATTAACTTTACGAACTTACTATTACTTATTGCTTTGACAATATAATTTATGCTAACTCTCTATTTACATGCAGGTATGGCGTACCATACCCCGGAGCTTCTCGACCGGGTCCTCGACAAGTCCCACCAGTCTTACCTGTCAGCCGTCGAGGGTGCCCAGCTAGGCACCTTCCGTCCACGGCCTTCACGACACCTCCTGCGGATAGACCACCGGTTCCATGAGAGGTCAGAGCTGTACTAACATTTGTTCACATCATTTCTACATATCTATGGTCCCCAATATTGACTACAGTGCTATATTCTACAGGTTGCGTGAGGCTGGACTTCTTCCGCTGTGCAGGATAGTTGAGCCCGCACCGGACGAGAAGGACCCCACTAGGCGGTGGGACGCTGATCGGTCACTTCTGGCGGCACTGGTGGATCGCTGGAGATCGGAGACGCACACGTTCCATCTACCGTGTGGCGAGATGACTCCCACACTTCAGGACGTGTCCTACCTGCTGGGACTTTCCCTCGCAGGGGACGCAGTCGGTCCGGTAGACGGGATGCAAGGTTGGTCGCAGGACATCACTGCTCGGTTCGAGACTGTGCATCGTCGACCTGGACTTGGTAGGCCGGGTTCGCTACCGCCTTACACCCCTACCGGCCCCTCGCAGGCGTGGCTGCTACAGTTCACGGTAAGTCGCGGATTCCTTCGATTCACAATCATCCCATATGTAAAACAACAGTGGTGCTGACTACACTCTTGCTTCACAGCCTGATCAGCTAGACGAAGACGCCCACCAATACACGGTGCAGCGGAGCTTGGAGGCGTACCTGCTGTGGCTGATCGGGTGGGTGATGTTCACCAGCACGACGGGGAATGCGGTGGACAAGGGACTGATCCACTACGCTCGTGCGATCGCCGACAGTGAGAACAGCTGTGTACCGCAATGGAGCTGGGAATCTGCTGTGCTAGCAGCGATGTACCGTGGTCTTTGTGACGCGTGCACAAAGACCGATGCAGGTGCGATTCTCGCCGGTTGCCCTCTCCTTCTGCAACTATGGGCAGCTGAACGTTTCGCGATAGGCCGCCCTCTGATTCAGCACTCTCCCTACGAGGACGGCCCTGGAGGCTTGTACGGGCAGTCGGCCGAGGACTGTCCCACTATGGGGACGGTATGGTGTCGCCGTGAGATACGTTACGTGAAACTCTAGGTTTACCACTTAAGCGCAAATATTGACGTGTTCCCCCTGCCCTATTTTGCAGCGTCGTTACACTCACACGTAGGTTAGGAGGGCCTACTGCGACTTCGTTATGGAGTTGGACCGCCTACAGCCCAGCGACGTCGTCTGGGAGCCGTATAGTTCGCAGGCCATCGTGGCCCGTGCACCACTCGGACTCTCGGCTCTTTGCACGCGCGACTAGTAGTACTGGATGACAAGAGTGCCGTTGGTGTTTGACATCTTTGTCGAGCCGCACTATCCGCAGCGCGTGATGCGACAGTTCGGCCTACGTTAGCTCTTCCCTATGGCCGTGCAAATGGTTGTGCCTCGTGACGTGCACAGGTTAGTACAGCTGCGATCTTTGTCGATGACTACAACTCTTTAATGAAGTCTAATGCACTCTTTGCAAATAGGTATACTTGTAGGGGACAGGCAAGCGGCACTCAGTGGTATCCACGACTGCAGAAGTACGTCGAGGACTGGTTGTTGGTGACGGAGGAGGTTGTCGACGAGATTTTTCCACACACTGAGGACAACTACCTAGCATACCTCAGGTGGTACCAGCCGTGCACCCGCACACGCGTGACGTTCACCCCAGAGGATCCACAGCCACACTTCGCCGCTACGACTGACACCTATCCTAGACACCGTGACCAGGACTACTTTTGCGCGGTATGGCACATTCTCTTTGCACTTTGCTATTCCCTTTGTAGGTGTGCATGGTTCTAACATATATTAACGTCAAATTTCAACTAGGCCGATGCAGCGCGATAGGTTCGGGCAGATGTGGACGCGGCGTTCGGACGGTTGGACGAAGGGATCGTGCTGACTGCGGAGGAGCAGAGGACGACTTTCGGGAGGATCCGTCAGTCGATACACGCAGTGTGGAGGCCATGGGCCCTGGGTACCTCATCACCAGTATATGGGCCACTCGGATAGAGTATGGGCCAAATCATGTAATTAGAGATAAGATAGCAATAAGGAATAGCAGTCTTAGTCGGATAGGTTTCTATCTCTAAGAAGGAAATCCTTTGGCCATATCCGGCTGGGATCCTTATCATGTACCCCTACCCCCCAGTATATAAGGGGAGGCAGGGTGCCCCTCAAAGGGTGACGAGATCATTGATCGACAAACATCTCAGAGGAATTGCACCACAACTGGACGTAGGGTATTACCTCACCTCGAGGGCCTGAACCAGTATAAAATCTCTCTGTGTTCCTCTGCAGTCCACTGAGTTTCCCCTTGCCGAGTAGCCCTATAGTTCTATTGCCAGTGTAAAACATCGACACGTAGTGATCCGTGCGCTCACTTGTCGTGCGGTCGACGCGGTACCTCCTATAGCAGTTCGACAGCCGCAGCCACGCCCCGCAGGAGCTAGAGTGCACCAGCATGGTTCCGGTTAGCGAGCTGGCCCCTCCAGAGGTATATTCCACTAACCATTGGTTCATAATACAACATGCACTGTTTTATATCCGTATGCTTCGGTGCAGCTTTCGCTACACCGTACCTAGATCCCTTCAGACCTCCGAGAGCGCCTACAACATGACCTCTGCCACACTATCAACGCCCGGCGCCATGAACGACAAGAAGACGAGCGCCGCCGATTGGAGGACGAAAACGAGCGCTTCGGTCTCCATCACGAGTGGTTTAACCGCCGTGGTCGAAGCCCGAGCCCTCACGAAGATGAAGGCATCCCAGCTTTCACTCGAGAGCTACAGGACGTCCACTGGCTGACTGGTTTTAAACCCACAGGGATTGAAAAATATGACGGCAAAACAAATCCCGAGTCCTGGCTCACTGTATATACCCTAGCAGTCCGAGCTGTTGGGGGTGACAACAAAGCCATGGCCAACTACCTCCCAATCGCGCTAGCCGACTCGGCGAGGACATGGCTGACTGGGCTCCCGAGGAGGTCGATCGGTTCCTGGGGAGAACTCAGGGAGCGGTTCATCGCCAACTTCCAAGGGACCTACGAGAGGCCATCTTCTGAGCACGATCTATATCAACTACACCAGAAGAAGAACGAGTCTCTACGTGATTTTATCAAGAGGTTCTCCGAGAAGCGCAACAAGATCCCAATGATCCACGACGAGGCTATCATCGCCGCCTTCCGCAAGGGAGTAAAGGACGCCCTGTTCATCGCTAAATTCACTCGGAAGTCACCACCCACTGTCCAGGCTCTTTTCGACATGGCCAACAAATACGCCGACTCGGCTGAAGCGGTCGCAGAGGCCCTCGACGAGAAGAAAGAGCCCCGACAGAAAGACCAGAAGGCGAAAGCCGACAACGAGCCACCTCAAAACAAGTCTGGCAGCCGCAAGCGGAAGTCGGACAATGAGGTGGCAAACATGGAGCGCACTCGGTTGCGGCCCCAGCGGAATAACGACTACCAGAAAGTCATGAGCGGGCCATGCCCCTTCCACCCCAAGGGCAAGCACGCGGCCAAAGATTGCTACATTCTTAAGAAGTTTGCCTCTGAGCAGGCTTCATCATCTGGCGCCGACAAGGGCCAAGAAAAGCCAGATCAGGGTCCGACCGACGATTTTCAAGATCCTCAGGCCGAGCTCAACCATATCTTCGGAGGGCCGTTTGCGTACGAGTCCAAGCGCAAACAGAAGCTATCAGCACGCGATATCAACACGGTCTCTACGACGGACACCCCCCAGTACCTGCGCTAGTCAGAGATGGCAATTACCTTCAATCGTGCAGATCATCCAGATCGGGTTTCTCACCCGGGACGTTATCCACTCGTCCTGGACCTGGTCGTCAGAAACATCAGGCTGAAGAAAACCCTCATCAACGGAGATAGCGCGCTCAACATCCTATTCGCCAAGACTTTGGACGAGATGAAAATCCCTCGTTTAGAACTACAGCCGAGTACTGCGCCCTTCCACGGGATAATTCCCGGCTGTCATCAACTCCACTCGGGCAGATCACATTGCCAGTAACCTTTGGCACGTGGGATAACTTCCGCACGGAAAATGTCTGCTTCGAGGTCGCCGACTTCGAGACCGCGTACCACGCGATACTCGGACGACCGGCACTCGCTAAATTTATGGCGATACCGCACTACACATATATGGTGCTCAAGATGCCTGGGCCAGCAGGAGTCCTCTCCCTCCGCAGCGACGTCAAGCAAGCCTTCACCTGCGACAAGGAGAGTTGCGAATTCCCTCAATTACAAGAGGCGGCAGTAGGGCACAATAGCATTCGGCAAGCTATCACAACTGAAGTCGAGCAAGATCAAGTTCCGGCAAAAAAGGTGGTGAAGTCAGGAATTTCAGCGGACGCTGACATGAAGAAGATCCCCCTGGACCCTTCCGACCCCTCCAAGACTGCCCTAGTCGGGACCGGACTCGACCCCAAATAGGAAGACTCGCTCGTCACCTTCCTACAAGCCAATAAAGATATCTTCGCATGGAAACCGTCCGACATGCCGGGCGTACCAAGGGAGGTGATCGAGCACGCCCTAAATGTGAAGACAGACACCAAGCTAGTCAAGCAACGGCTGCGGCGCTTCGCTCAAGACAGCAGGATGCTATCCGGGAGGAGATTACCAAGCTCCTCGCAGCCGGGTTCATCAAGGAGGTCTATCACCCAGATTGGCTGGCTAACCCAGTCCTGGTCTGGAAGAAAAATGGTAAATGGCGTATGTGCGTCGACTACACCGATCTCAACAAGGCGTGCCCCAAGGACCCATTTGGTCTTCCCAGGATAGATCAGGTGGTTGATTCCACGGCTGGGTGTGACCTACTCAGCTTTCTCGACTGCTACTCGGGATACCATCAAATCAGCCTGAGGGAGGAAGACTGCTTAAAGACATCTTTCATCACGCCGTTTGGAGCGTACTGCTATATCACAATGCCGTTCAGTTTGAAGAATGCTGGAGCAACCTATCAACGGGCAATTCAGCGGTGTCTACACACTCAAATCGGGCGCAACGTGGAAGCCTACGTCGACAACGTGGTGATCAAGACCAAGTCCAAAGAAGACCTCATCGCTGACCTGGAAGAAACCTTCTAAAATCTTCGACAATTCAAAATGAAGTTGAACCCTGAAAAATGCGCCTTCGGAGTGCCATCCGGCAAGCTACTCGGCTTCATCGTCTCGCACCGTGGCATCGAGGCTAACCTAGAGAAAGTCAATGCCATAATGAACATGGCTCCCCTGACTAACCAGAAGGACGTCTAGAAGCTGACAGGCTGCATGGCGGCACTTAGCCGATTTATTTCCCGACTGGGCAAACGGGGTATGCCCTTCTTCAAGCTACTCAAAAAGGCGGACAATTTCCAATGGACTCCGAACGCCCAACAAGCCTTCGAAGACTTCAAACAACTTCTCACATCACCTCCCGTGTTGGCGTCACCTATGTCCCAAGAACCGCTAATGCTATATCTGGCGGCAACCACTCAGGTAGTCAGCACGGTGCTAGTGGTCGAGCGATCCGAACAGGGTCACATCCAGAAAATACAATGGCCAGTTTACTTTGTCAGCGAGGTGCTTGCCGACTCAAAGACGAGATATCTGCAGGTCCAGAAGCTGTTATATGGCCTACTCATCACAGTCCGGAAGCTGGTGCATTATTTCCAAGCACATCAAGTCACGGTGGTCACAGCGTTTCCACTCAGGAATGTCCTTCATAATCGCGAGGCCACCGGCCGAATCGCTAAATAGGCACTCGAGTTGATGGCATTCGATATCACCTTCTAGCCAAGGACAGCAATTAAATCACAAGCTCTAGCTGACTTCGTGGCCGAGTGGATAGAAGTTCAACTGCCTACATCAACAGCAAAGCTAGAGTACTGGACAATGTACTTCGATGGTTCTCTACGGATCGGCGGCGCCGGGGCTGGAGTCATATTGACATCCCCACCGGCGAAAATTAAAGTACGTTCTACAAATCACTTCCCGGCTTCCACAACGTCGCCGATACGAGGCACTTATCCACGGGCTCCGCATCGCTATATCACTCGGCATACGTCGACTAGTTGTGCGCGGGGATTCTCAACTCGTGGTGAACCAAGTCATGAAAGACTGGACATGTCTCGATGACACCATGGTGGCATACTGTCAGGAGGTTCGCAAGCTGGAAAACAAGTTCGACGAGCTGGAAATAACACATGTTCTGCGTCAATACAACGACGCGGCAGACGAGCTGGCAAATATGGGATCCAAGCGAGAAGCGGTTCTGACTAGAATCTTCGTCAAGCAAATCATGGAGCCATCATCAAGAGAAACCGATGCCGGAGCAGTCGGGAGGCGAGCCTACCCCGGCTACAGACGAGCTGCTGCACATATGTCAAGACTAGTAGACTCCTGTTGTCAAATTTCTCCTGGACGACGAACTCCCAGAAGATCGTAGTCAAGCCGAGCAGATCAAGCATCGAAGCAAAAGCTTCCTATTAGTCAGAGAAGACCTGTACCGAAGGAGCGCATCCGGTGTCCTCATGCGTTGTATCACCACGAGAGGGCAAGCAGATCCTGCAGTCGATCCACTCGGGCATATGTGGCAACCACGCCGCATCCAGGACGTTAGTCGGAAAGGCTTACCGCAGGATTTTTCTGGCCCACAGCAGTAACAGACGCCAAGGATATTGTTCCCAAGTGCGAGGGTTGTCAGTTCTACGCAAGACAAACAAACCTCCCAGCCCAGGAACTCCAAACTATCCCTATTTCTTGGCCATTCGCCGTATGGGGGCTCAACATGGTCGGGCCTTTCAAGAGAGCGCCAGGAGGGGTCACACATCTATTCGTCGCAGTTGACAAGTTCACCAAGTGGATTGAGGTCAAACCTGTTGCAACTATAACAGCGGCACGAGCAAAGGACTTCATCTTGAATATACTATACAGATTCGGGGTTCCTAACCGCATCATCACGACAACGGTACTCAGTTCACAGGCGGCGTATTTCAAGACTTCTGCGAAGATTTCGGCATCAAGATCTTCTACGCATCTGTGGCACATCCACGGAGCAACGGCCAGGTCGAATGAGCCAACGGTATGGTCTTACAAGGCATCAAGGCTAGGATATGGACCGACTACAACCATACGCGGGCCAGTGGGTACAAGAACTCCCATCTGTTCTCTGGTCTCTCAGAACCATGCTTAGTCAGGCAACAGGGCAATCCCCTTCTTCCTGTCTACGGTGCCAGAGCTATGCTACCGACAGAGTTACATTCGGCTCTCCGCGAGTGGCTTACTCAGAAACATTTCAAACAATACCCGACTGGCCGAGCTAGATAGTTGGAAGAAGTAAGGGACACCGCAACAATCCATCGGCAAGGTATCTTCAAGGCCTGCATCGCTACCACAACCGCAATGTCCGTGGCTGCGCCTTTTTTGTCGGGGATCTCGTCTTGAGGAAAATACAAACCACCAAAGACAGGCACAATTATCCCAATCTGGAAGGCGTTCATTATAGCCGAGTTCACGCGACCAGGCGCCTACCGACTGAAGACGAGGACGGTGTTCTCATCAGAACTCATGGAACATAGAACAAGCTACGTCCCTTCTATACCTGAGTTTATAATTTTTCATGTTTGTATAGTTTCTCTGACTCACCACGCCGCTATTATCACCGAGGTAGTGAGTCGGGGGCTGCTGCATATAGTGTGTTCTGTCAAATAACATACGAGCTTATCACTCCAGTTACGAAGCTTACTATGACTGTCGCGTTGCCCGAGTACAGCTCCTACATTGAACGATTTTAGTAAGTTCTGACAAACAACTCGACGTAAACTACACGGTCAAGTAAACTAATGATGATGAGTGATAAGCTTGGCGCAGTGCACAATATTACACATGTTGTTTCCACAAAAGTTTATACATACCGACTACATAATATATGCCCCCTACAGACCCAGGTCTGGGCATTATCTCAGCATCGGCTTCGCCCGGCAATAGCTCCAGTGCCTCCTTCAGCATCATCTCCTGGCAAACCCCTCCAATGGCTTTCAATGCCTGTTCTCGGGTAGATGGATTTGGTCATCGCCAGGTTTGGGCTATACGCCGGCAATGACATGCTCATCCGAGTACTTCTTCAAGGCACTCGGTGCATCTCAGACGCGCCTCTATTGGGGGATCCTGCTGCAGCTGGGTTCCCACAGCTGGGATCTATCAGGTCAAGGAGCGCTTTCACGGACCCGACGAGGGCTTCCGTGACTCCATGACCTTATCTCCTCTGTGTAGAACCCGAATACTGGCGCTGGACATTGGCTCTCATGTTTGTCCAGGTCCACGGCAAGTAAACTTGTCAGCTCGGTGCAGATGGAATGACTAGCGGATTGGTTAAGATCACGGTCAGGGTTGGGGCTTACTTTCCGTATCGGCCTCCCCTTGGCGTACGGTTTCCCAACTCAGCCTTTTCCCCGTTCGAGCTCGGCGTTTGGCTTTTGTCATCAGCCTTGGCCGTTCAAAGCCCCGGCTCTGGTTCTTCCGCCTCCTTTAGCTGGGCCTCCCCCTCTGTCCGGTTCTTTAACCGGCTTCGAGGGCTGCACGACAGATTAGTCAAGACTCGACCAGCGGCGGCCAGACATGACTAGGCAGTCGGGAAAGCGCAGCTGGGAATACACCCAAGCGTTCAGTCGGGAAGATGCATTCGGGGGACTTATCTAATTTTGCGGGCTTGGCCCATTTTCATCCTGAGGTGGGTGGGGCATCCTTCAGCCAAGCTTCCCTCCCGCGTGGGAGCTCCTCCATCTCGCTTCACCCCGAGCTCTCTACATTAGCTGAGGTGGGGGCCATTTCGAGGCAAGATCTCGGTCACTCTCATTGCGATCGACAAGTTTCGCTCGAGGGAAAGAATAAGCCAATAGTGGAGTCCAAATGTCAAAAATAAAAC